>BGPR01004320.1:61484-114783 GCA_013235015.1 Araneus ventricosus | reverse complement strand
CATATGCTTCGTTCAGTTACGTATTATCACTGAATTTTTGGATATACTTGACTCATTTAAAATAATATAATACTTTACAGTTTAATATCTATAATACTTAATTAATTATTATTTTGGGCTTTGCTTTGCGAATGTCGTTGAATCAGTGTATTGGTTACAATGGCAGCTACTATTTTTAGTTCAATAGAATGTGTGCAGGAATCAATCATTCTTTCTTGATCGCAGATGCATTCTTTTATAAGATTTTCAATGTGAAAATTTCTGCCTGGATTCTCAAATGATATTAGGATATTACAGATGTGCTTTGATCTCCTTGATAAAAGACAGAACAGTGCTGAATGAATTTATGTGTTAAAAGATATATAAGAGCATATAATAATTCGGAAATATTGCTATTACTTGGAGATTCGTTATTTTAATCTGCTCCTTCGATATCTTCAGTATTTTGTTATTTTAAGGTATATCTGTGGCTTCAGATCATAATAATCAATATCTATTTTTAAAACTATTTTGAATATTTCAATTTTGAACTTCTACAGATGAGGTGGACTGTAATTATCAATATAGGATATATATAGTCTATTACAAAGTGAGCCTTAAACTTTAGCGAAAAGTCATTTTCTCAAACTTTCAATTATGATGACCAATTTGTTCTTTTTCCAAACCACAGATATATATTCTTACGTAATATATTCTTAATAATATATTAAAAGAGTCATATATGCCATTATATAAATTCAAACTTTTGAAGGACATTTTATAATACCATTTTTAGAATTGGTAACTTCAATACTTCTTGCAGAATATCAGAATTTTCATTTTAGTCTCAATATGTGTTTAGGATTTTTTTTTTTTTTTTTTTTTTTTCCACTTACACTGTTGCATTAGCAGTTCAGCTTGGTCATAACAAAAGAAATCTCAGTTTTAAGGTTTTTCTTTCAGAGATTTTCTTATAGGGATGATCCTCTAGCTCTTGCATAAATTGTTTGCTTTTTCTAAGTCAACTGTTTCTAGTTTCTTCAAAAAAATTTACGAAAGGCAATTTTATTTGATGGACAAACACCCATTGAATTACCGGCGTATCAATGGGGTTGTGGAAGCCTAATGGTAAACTGACAGGTTTGTAACTATATTATTTTATGGATATAAAAGAAATTATTTAAATTGTGAAAAATAGAGTGCAGTTGTTAAGCTCCGTGTATAACTATATATTCTAGCTATCATTTAAAGTTACTTAATGGTAAAGACGGCTTTCCACGTTTTGAAGGCTAGTTTCTAAAATGGTCCTATCAGATGTATAAGCCTATGTTATGATAATATTTAGTATAGCATGGTGGATATCACAAGCACCTTAAAAGTCATTTTATGAAGAACCATGGGCATTATTTGAATATATGGAATAAGAAGCCGTATTATGAAGAACATGTATAAGGTAAATCATACAGTGGATTTTTTAAAATTTCTTCCAATCGTGGGGCATTTATTTGTTTTTTCTATATGAGTTTCAATGTTAGAGGTTTTTCGAATTTATTTAAACTGAAAAAATTAGCAATGCCCTTTAGCATTAAAAATTACCACAATTTCAGTAGCGATATCTTCAAAAACTATACAATAAAGCCAAAATATATATAAAAATAAAATTATTTTCGTAGAAAACACACTTGAAGCCTATTTCACTTTGCGCAAATTTTTATATATTGAATTTGGAAGATTTGATATTTCCGCAGAATTTTTTATTCTCTTGTGTTATAAAGAGAGTCTCAATTAATGAAACATTTCCTTCCTTAAAAGTTAGTAAAACTTAAAGTAGGTAATTGAATGTGCAAGAAAGATTCAATAGGCTTACATTTGCATTTTCTGCGATTATTTCCGTTTTGCTTTCCACTACGTTTTTCGATAATTTTTGATAATTAAATATGTTTGAACTGATAGCAACAGCAAGAATAGTTATAATATCGATCACCAGAAAGACAGCTTAGTTGTTGCATGTAAATAAATTTACTGGATTATATGTATTAGATTGAATTTTAAACAGAAATGGTCTTATTTATTTAATAAGGCATCAATTTGAAACTTCGCACAATAAACGTGAATGATATCGGTATGTAAAGAATGGCTGTCTTTACAGCGTGGTAAGAATTATTTTTTCATAAGTATCAATAAAGAAGGTGTTGTAATCGTCAAAACATTCGACCTTTATATTTTGATGAATCTCCACGTTTTTGACGACCCACATGCGAAAGAAACCAATTTTAGAATTTCTTCTGTTCGTCTGCCAATCTGTTTGTGAACGCGATGATTCAGAAACAAAACGAGTCAAGCGATTGAAATTTGGTATAGCGTCGTTACAAAATTGTAAATTTCTATCAAAGTTCGGACGAAATATGTCAAAGAGGAGACTGTCTGTTTGTCAGGACCGGCTCCAGAGGCGGATTCGCTATCATGCCAATTAGTTTCAGCTGCCGACTCACCCTGTAACATCTTCACTCGTTTTGTAAACAACTGTATTTAAAATTTTAAAAAAATGGCAATTTTCTTACTGTCAAAAAACCTTCGTACGTAGAAGAAAATTTGACTCAGCATTTAGCGAATTTGCGACAAGTTTAATTAATTCATCAGTAAAATTCCGAATATAAAACGACTGCCAATAATAAACTTAATTTTCTTGAAAAACATTTCGTTGTCATTCTCGCAAACAGAAAGTTTAGCAAAAGACTATTTCTTCATATCACACATGTGAAAAAAATTTACAGGAAAATAAAGTATGAATATGATTATATCAAAACAATTTGTAAAGTAATTGAAGAATTATCATAATTTTTCGCGGCGATTCTGGAAAGTTGACAAGATAATAAGCAAGCGGAAAAGCTCCGTTTTCAGGCTTTTAACATAACAAAGTTTGTACAAACAAACACCAAATACAGTGTGTCCGCAAAATCATGGTGCACTTTTGACCGGTCACAGGAAAGCAACGAAACAAAATAGACAAGTGACATCTTCACCAAATAAAAGGAAAACTCTCCAGGTTTGCAAACCTGTTCAGCGCAGTTCGATGTGGGCTCCATTTTTTGCCCTATACACATCTAAACGATAGTTGAGTTCTTCGCACACAAGGGTAAGGACGTCTGGTGTAACAGAGTGAATAACGTCCATGATTCTCTGTTTTAAATTATTAAGGTCGTTGATACGTTCACTGTACACATGTTGCTTCACATAACCCCACAAGTAAAAGTCTAATGGCGTTATGTCCGGGGATCGTGGTGGCCATGCCATGATAGCACCCCCTGACTATCCACCGCTGGGGGAATGTTGTATCCAGAAACTCACGAACAATGTTGCCGTATTGTGGAAGAGCGCCGTCCTGTTGAAAGATGACACCTTCTGGAAATTGTGGAACTGCATACAATTGCAACATGTCAAGGTAGATGTTTCACGTCGCAATCGGCTCCGCACGGTGCGTGGTGTTGCGTCATCACCTGCGCGCGCACACCGTTGCACTACAGACACCATTGGCGATACTGTCCAATGTAGCTCAAGTTTCAACTTTTCGTTTCGCTTCTGTTCGCCACAACAAGCGTTCATAACTGCACCATGATTTACGGACACACTTTACTATAAAAACTTTGATTGATATGCTGCGTACTTTAGTTAGATTTCTTCGATGCAAATTATGGACATTCAATGGGTAAAGACGAGCCCTGCGCCCAGCTTGTGTTTTGTTGAGGGTGCATGCACGCTTTGAACGACCAGTGGAACCGGCCTGATGTTTGTCCGTCAGTGTGGATGAGAATGGGATAGCTAAAAACGCAACGAGCTAAACGGATGAAATTCGGCATATCATTTTATCACCAGATGGATAAAGGACAATCGTTTTCTAATAGCGGGTAAATGGTCTACCAGTCCATCATAATTAACTGTAAAAAAATTTAACCAGATCGGTTAATAACATTTGCCTAATCAAAACGGCCAAATTTTAAAAAAAGTTTTAAAAAATGCTTTTTGTGTGTTACTTATTTATTAAATAATTTGACCGCGGTTATACATTTTATTGGACGTATGTTTAAAAATACTGCTTTAAAATGAACTGCTGGCAACACTGGACCCCGTTTCCTTTACACAATGATTTGCTTCTCTCGTAAAACTCAGTCAGAATTTTAACTGTTGTATACTTATGTTTATGTACTGCTGTTTACTTATTCTTATTTGGTGTGATGGACTGAGTGAGTAGAGTATTTTATACTTCTATTTTGTAAACAAACATTAAACAAAGATAAGCAAAGTAATTGTTCTTTATCTCAATTATTTTCTTTTAACGCTATGCTTCAATTTTTTTTAAAGTTATTTTAATTTTGGTTGAAATTGTAATCATTTTAGAAATTAATATATTGCATAAAATATTTAATATACAGTATTTACAGACTGATATAGACTTTTTATATAGTCTATATAAAATATAGACTGTTTACAGACTGATTAATATTAGTAATTTCAACTAAGTAGAACAAAAAATAATAAATAATAGGGGGCTCTGCCCCCTGCTCGCCAACCGGGGTTTGCTACGCAAACCCTGCCTGCTAAATCTCGCTTCAATGAAGACACTGGGTGTCCTAGCATAGTTGTTATAAAATCTTTATGTATATATAACAGCTCCTGCTCGCTCCGCTCATCAACACCCAAGAATCACGTTGTGATTCTGTCGAGATCGCTATGTGATACCAGCTTGCTTCTCTCCCTTGGCGTACAGTTATCCGTTTCTGCTAGTATTAGGAAATTATAAGTACATTAATTACTAAAAGTAAATTTATATTATTTGAAATTGCATGAACTCCTAAAATTAATTTTTCATCAGTTTCTACGATTAAAATCTTCTGGTAGCACATGTAAATCTTAGAATTAAATTTGAAAGGTATTATTTATAATTCATAGATGATTAAAAATCAAAATTATTTTCAGCAATCAGAAATCAGTCATTTAAAACTTCTTGGCATACACTTTTGACTATTTATGCAACAGTTTATTTCGACATAACTTCATTCCACCAAAATTTTAAGTTTAAAACTGATAAGATAGCCTTTTCCAAATCTTCAAAATAAATTTTTAAAAATTGCTTTTTCCACCAAAATTTCAAATATGCCCTCTATACAATGAAATGTAATTGAGAAAAGCTTCCCCACATGTATACATGCTTATTACAATAATTATTGAGTCAAGAAAAATATAGTGTTTTTCTCAGTGTAGTCATTTGTGTTTTAAATATAAGAAAATTGTAGTTTTCGTTGATTGATATAACCCATTTCGCAACCTTGTAGGCAAAAAAGGACAGTTTAAAGAAAAAAAAGTGGCTTGAGACATGTTCCTATTAACTATTCAAAATTAAAACCCACGATAATTATTTTCTTTCAGCCTTTTATAATTGATAAAATAGCTTTTTCTTCAAAAATTTCCAAAATCCTTGCTTTTTACAACAAAATTTTAAACATTCCCATTTTTCATTTACATATTGCTCAGTAAAACTCTCCCACTTGTATACATGCTTATTCCAACAATTATTTAGCCAAGAAAGATATAGTGTTTTTCTCTGTGTAGTCATTTGAGTTTTAAATCTCAGTAAATTCTTGATCGTCTCTTGTCGCAGAAAGATGTAATCCGTCTTGCAACCTTTTAGCTAGAAAAGGACAGTTTAAAGAAAATAGTGGCTTGAAACATGTTCATATTAACTATTCAAAATTAAAACCCATAATAATTATTTACCCTTAGCATTTTATTATTGATTAGATACCCTTTTTCAAAATTTTCAAACATCGTTCTTTCCTTCAAAATCTTAAACATGCACTTTTTTAAACGAAATGTTGCCTCTTCACATGTAAAAACACTCCATCCAATTATTATTAAGTGAAGGAAGGTATACTATTTTTCTCTGGATGAATGGAACTCAGAACATATGAGCTGTCGAGAGATGAATAAACCAATTTTTCAGAAACTTTTAGCTGAAAAGGATATTCAGTATTAAGCACACATTCATTCATTTGTCGAATCCAAACTGTACGACTTAAACTTATTTAATTCAAACGATCTAAACTAAAAAAAAAAAAATTCGCTGTTTCCGACTTCAACCCAATTCAAGAATCTGGGCGTCATGGTTGAGATTGGTAAATAAACTGATCGTTGCCAACGGGGAGAAAGAAATAAATGTCCTTTTTGCGTCACGCATAAGCGTTTTATATAATATAAATGGATATGGTGAATCCAACGCAGATTGAGAAAAAATGTAAATTTCTCACCTGGACTGTTTTCACCTGCCCGTTGTTTGGAAGTCCACTTGAATTGAAAGAATCCCATTTACAAAGATATTATACGATGTTGTTTCCAAAAGAGGTACAATCTCGCACCAGACAAAGGAAACAAAGAGCCCAGTTTTACTGACATTACCTGAAATATAAAAAATTAAAATGATTTATGATAGGGCTAACATTCCGACTGTATCCCGTTCACTTGATGATTCACGCATACTACAAAAATATCAGTGCATCATAAGGAACTATAAAAGGGATATGGAGAAGGCCAATTCTAAAAAGAAGGCAAATGACCTCGTGGAAAAAGCAAAAAACTCTTTGTTTGACATAGCCTCCTGTAAGTGCACAGATTTTACAACGTCTTCTTGTGAGAAGCCAAACAAATTTCCTGTTAAAGAACGCATGTTTTTTCAAGATCAGATAAGTCTTACAATTGGCTTTGTTAGTTGTGTTGATGCTCCTACTTCACATGCGTTGAAAAAAACCCGGCAGTTTTAACCGACTTTTGTTCTTCTGAGCTGCCCCGACGTGCCCCATGGCCCACATGTCATGCAAGATGGTTAACGATTGCTAACAGAATCTTAAGATTGTAGGATGGGACAGAAGGACCTTCTTCCGAGCTCATTCAACTAGTGCACTACATTATGAGGGTATACTGCATCGCATGGTTCAGTATCAAAATGAATAATTCCTGCATCCTAATAAGTGCATCAAAACATTTGTGGAAAGTAATCGAAAACTCAATGTATTTATCAGACTATCTGAAGAAGTGATGGATCCTGTAATTTCTCGCAACGCTTTTATGGCACATCTCGAACACATCGCAACGCTTTTATGGCTGAACATGTTGGCGGAAGAGAGAAGACACATTCGAGAACTTGCTGTTCGCCGGATTATCAAGGCAAGAGAATCTTCTCCCACAGTTGAACGTCGTCGCCTTGTCGTCCCCAAACTACACTTTAAAGCCAATCAGAACATAGACATGATTGACTGGTTTAAGTGTGATGATACTGAGACACCAATTACAGATGATCTTAAAGTAGAAGAGTTAAAGTCTATCGTTGAGAATGTATCTATAAAGGACTTACAAATATACAAATTTCCATGCCACACCCAAACGGTGGAACACTGTGTAAAATTTATGACTGAAGCAGCAAGTACGGTTTGTGGATCACACAACAGGGATGGTTTTATTAAAAATACCATGGCGTCAAGGGCAATTATGCCTTCATTTGAGCACAAGGCTAATTATTAGATGATGTAATTTACTGCATGAAGCTTTAAACAGCTAATAATATAATAATGATTGATCAACAATGCAAGTGCTTAACTAAGTGTATTTTTGAATTGATAAAAATGTTGTATCAAAATATCATGTTTTGCGGTTTTTTGAAAAACTTTGGAAATTATTTAATAAATAAGTAAAACACAAAAAGCATTTTTTAAAGCTTTTTTAAAAAATTTGGCCGTTTTGAGGAGGCAAAAGTTATTAACCGATCAGGTTAAATTTTTTGACAGTTAATTATGACGGACTTGTAGACCAATTGCCTGCTATTAGTAAAAAAATGTCCTTTTTCCTAATTTTTATTATTTTTAGTAAAAATTGGCCTTTTTGACAGTTTTTCGAAACTTTGGCCGTTTGAGGAGGCAAAAGATATTAATCAATGAAAATGAAATTTTACACTGTTACATTTCTATAGTTCAGAATTCGATTTTTTTCGGCCCAACGTAGAGGGCCTGGTACACGTTAAATCTGCTGTCGTGGGTGAAGCGCTTCCCTGTTGGTGTGATTCGGAAGCTTGGAACAGGGGGTACCTGCTCAGGTGTCGTACTCGTCTTCTGGCAGCTGTTCAAAATTAAGAGGTACCTCTCAAAATAGCCCTCGTATTGCTTCGAAATGGAACATTAATATAATTAAACTAAATCAAGTCAACCCTGCGTATCGATGACGACAATGTTTGTAGAGGAATCAGTCACGGAAACATAGCTGCGCATGTCGGTTCACGTCTAACTGTATGCTTTTCGATGTTGTGCTGCGACATCCAGCTTTTTTTGTCCTGCAAGATGCGTATTGGATTCCGTAATATAATTTTATCCTAAAATTAAGACCTACTTAATCTGAAAGCAATTAAGTATCTGCTTACTGTCAAAACACAATTTTATAATTTTTGTCTAATCTAAACATTTTCGTTTAAGTTTCCATAACTGTTTTAATTTTGCTTCTGCGATGGTCAGAAGAATAATTTGTATTGCGTTTGAGTCGAGCTTAAAAGTTAAAAATGAAATTATTTTGGAATATTTGCACTGTGTATTTCTGTGCTATTTTGGTATTGTTGGAAAGTTAGTTAATATTCAATCATTGTCACATATTGATTTTACATTGCCGTTATAATTATTATCAATAAACACATGAACTGCCTTCATCTTCTTTCCGTTTCTCCTTTACAATTAAGAAAATTAGCTCCTCGTCAGTTCGCATGTCAGATGACTGAAGAAATATTCAAATCACTTTATACTTTTTGAATGGTAGACCATAACAAATACTAATTGAAATCAACGGAAACAACGAAGGATAACCCCTCAGCGAATGAAGTTGAAAAAATTATGCAATTCGGAAAAAATAGATGGAATAACCTAGGAAACTGGGAGGTACTGAAGAAAATTTCTTGTATGTTTTTGGTTAAAATTATGAATAAAAACTTTATTTCATTATAAATTTCATATTACTTGATATGCGATTTTTCAACACATTCTCCTTTCTAAAACACGATGACTAACATTCTTTCCAAAATATCTGCATGAAATCCGGCATATTGTTTTTTATGTTATTCTCTAGGAGATGAACTGGAGTTTTTGAGTAATAATTCCATCATAATGTAATGTGGCTTTTGAAATTGAAAGAAAGATAAAGAAACCAAGGATATTACACTGAAACTGAAATAATTTAAAAGCGATTTGAGATATTGTAAAACTTTTAGTCCAACCCCTGGGCAATTCTTATAAAATTATACTTAGAAAAGAATATACTATTCTAGTCAATTATTTTTGGTACAGAAAGATTGAAAAAAGGGAAAATTCTCAAATATTTAAATCAGAAAACTTCTGTATGACTTACTGAGTTTTATAATAAATGCCATTTAAAAATGCAAAATCAATGCTTCAAATATCTTTATTTTAAAAAAAGGCCTGCGACTGAAGGTAGATGCCTTAAAACGGGTTAGAAAAAAACTTGATTCATTTGTATCAAAAATAAGTTTTTGCAAAACATGCTTGAATTTCTAGAAGCATTCTGATGATTATGCAGGTGTAGTACTTCATATGAGTTTTTACTGATTTCTAAAGCAAAAGCTACTGAGATAACTGCTTATATATACAGCGTGAAGATGAAATGGTAGATTGGATACCAATGACTTTTTTGTGATAAAAGCAAATTGAGCCTGTCAGATATTCGAAAAAAAATTATATGCTCCAGAATCGATAATTTCATGTGTTCTTTCATTTTATTTTCTTTAAAGGGAAATCAACAAGTCAACTTATCAGAATTCATCGTTCTTTATTGCGAAATATGACATATACAATTAACAGACAACGCAGAAACAAGAAACAAAATAATAAATATTGAACATTGACCTTACGACACGTCATAAAAATAACGGAAGAATATAACACAAAAAATACAGAATAACATTTACAATTTGAATGCAGTTTGCTAAGATATTTGCTTACTATATTTATTCTTCTCAGATAGCACTTATTAATTCATATAAATAAAAACACGAGAAGAATTCACATGTCAAATGATTAAACAGAACTGCAGTCCTTATGTTTTAGAGGAAGATATCTTTTGTAATTACATTTAATTAATAAAAAGAGTTCTTCCTGAGATCTGAAGGAAAAGAATATTAAAGTAAAAGATAGTAAAGCAGCTAGCTGGAAGATATTTTTGCCAGAAAGCTCTGAATTGGGTCCCTGTTCTTTTTACCGTCACCACTTTAGAATGCCCCTTCCGAAGTACATTTCAATGCCTATGTAGATAATTCTCCATTCCCATCTTCGGATTCAGCATGAAGTATCATTTTTATCCAGGCAAAATCCATTTCCAGTTTAGTGAATTCACTGCATTTCAGTCCTAATATCCACTTTTACCGCTTCGGACTCCCATTCCACCTCGAGATATGCCGGAGAAACCACTTGAGCCGACTCCTCCCATTCCGCCATAACCCCCTGAGCTGAAACCGCTGTTTCTTCCAATACCGCCAGAGCTAATTCCTCCATATCCTCCAGAGCTGATTCCTCCATAGCCTCCAGAGCTGATTCCGCCAATTCCTCCAAATCCTCCAGAACTGATTCCTCCAGAGCCGACTCCGCCCATTCCTCCAATCCCTCCAGAGCTCATTCCACCAAATCCACCAGCGCCTCCATTTCCGCCACCAATTCTACCAGCTGCCCATCCTCCTAAAAATTTTTGAAAAAGAAATTATTATGCCTAATATGTTATAATTGTCAACCATTTTAATCTTAAATTAACATTAGAAGCTTTTTTTCTTTTTCAGTTAATGGATAAATTCAGGCCACAGGTGGTATAATTTTTGATTATGTAGTCATACCCTTGACAGAAAATTTATCCATATTAGAACTCCGGTGGCGAGTGGTCTTCGAAAAAGTTCGCCATTTGAGTTCTCTTCTATTTCTTCCATGTTAATTGTTTTTCTTTTTTATTTTAATTGTTTTCTTTATGTGTTTTAATTATTTTAATTATTAGAGCATGGATATTTTTTGTTTAATTCTATAGTGAATTGTTGGTTAATTATAGGACAGTATTGTCGATGCAATCACTGGAAGCTGCTGCGTTGGGCGAGTAAAAAGGTGTATTGTTACCACTATTGTTTATTTCTTCTGTTTCTTCTGTATTTTTTCTTTTTTTTTGTATTCTAATATCTGTTTTTGTATTTTATTGGAAGTTGCTGCATATGCGCCATTCTGTTTAATACAAAAGTTCAATTAATTTTTAAATTTTAATATCTTTTGTTAAGTTACATTAATTGTAACTATTATTTTAAATCCAAGTATATTTACCCTCCGAGTGGCCAAAATGTCTTGTTACCTTTTCATGTTCAGTTCAACAGCATTTAGCTCGTATTTATATATTCTTAAAAAATCATGGATAAAGTCTTCTTAAGATTTCAGAGTTATAATTAAATACAAAAAAGATCGATTTATTTACTTTAAAAAGCTAAATTTTCTAACCTGATAGCTAAAAGTTCAAAATAATTGGGCGCTAATTCCCATTGGTCTGAAATGTGGAATCTGATCTCTCAGATAGTCATGAGATTTTTCATTTTTTTATTTTTTATTTTTTATTTACATATTTTAAATTGAATATTGTTCTAGTTGTTTATACATAATGAATTTGACATGATGAGCGAATTTTTCATAGAAGTTATGAATGATTTTCTGAAAACAGCCCTATTAATACTAATACTTTGTTCTAATTTTATGTTGGCTTCTGCAAAGTACGATAATGGATTTGACGTGGTGAGCGAATTTTCTATAGAAGTTGTGAATGATTTTCTAAGAAAGACATTCATAATACTAGTATTTTCCTCTAATTTTATGATGTCTTCTGCAAAGTACAATATTTTCGTTGAGAAATATTTGCAAGAAATCTTGCATATGATTTACCAAGACAGTGGGAATTAAAAATATTTATATACAACAATTAATATTTTTATGGTATTTAATTATAAAAATTAAATATTAAGACATTGTAGGATATGTAAAAGAGCTAGCAATCTGAGAATCGCCAAGCTTGATATGAGGCTTACAATAGCCATGCCTAACAGAGGGTTAATTAGAGATTAATTCCATTCCGAGAGCTGTAGTGTGATGGTTTATGATGAGTGATTTCATTTTCATTCAGTCATTAATCATAATTGAATTGTACTGTATTAATGCCAAATATGGTCATTAGGGAACAAAGATTGGTACAAAATCATTTTCCAAAATTTAAGATAGACATATATATGTGCTTATTTCTGTAAGTTTTTAGAAATTTATCAGGGAAATGTTAATACCGCGTGATCAAAAAGCACTATATTAAAAAAAACTTTTCTAAAAAGCAAGACAAATCAAAGATCGTCACCTTGTCCACCAGATCCAGATCCTGCAGGTCTTGTCCATCGTTCCTGAATTCCTGCGGGTGTTCTCTCAACATTCATGACGACGTCGGCGGGGTTTTCTTTACCATCGACTCCGGGCTCGTTGGTTTTCACGTTTGCAGTGAATCCGGCAGGTCCGGCTGAGTACTCAACCATTCGGTAAAGACCCTGGGCATCTTTGTATCCGTAGCTGCCTCTCACATTGCCGCTGCCATCTCCTTGTTCTGTCCTGAAAGATGAGCCACCTTGTCCGTCAGGAGCCTGGAAGCTAGTAGCGTAAGGCCTGGGCTGACTCTGAAATAGTAGCAAAAAATAGAAATTTGTAAATCAAATATTTGGTTCGGAAATTTAATAAAAGTATCTTCTATGACTGATTTTTTAAGCTCACATCAGCCCACTCACCTAAAGGGTTTCGAATGTTTTAAAGGTCGATGTGGAAATCTACGAGTTTTTGTTACTTTTCGTAAAATGACATATATGTGCCCACTTATCATAAGATTTATGCATTTCATTTTGTTTAGAATTGATAAAATGCCATACTCTTAGAAATTTTACATGTAAGGAAAGATATTAGGTATGACACTAAAAGAATTTTTTTCAGATATTATTTTTTAATAAATTTTAGAGCTATTGAATCGATTTAACAGAGGAAAAATGGGTTTGCTTTCATTTAATGAATTATGTTTATCAAAAATTTAATCTTTTCAGATAATAAACAGATAGTAGCCTCAAAATTTTAAGATGATAAACAGATCAATAATAATTTAGTTTAAAAGCAAAAATGTGTCAACTGAGAATATTAAATTCCTCTTGCACAAAGTAAAGCTTATAGTAGTGTTTATCAACTTTTCAGTATTTGCAACCAAATTATCAATCATAATTTTCATCTCTCCCCCCTCTCATATAATAATTATATATGCAATAATAATGCATTTTGCAGTACTGATACAATCCCATTTCTAAGTGTATTATATCAGAGTAAATGTGTATTTTATATTTTACTATGTCAGAATGTATTTTGTATTACTTTCCTTTCAGTAAATTATTCAATTTTTTAAATAATATTTTCTTTTCGGTATGCTCGAGGACCCCAATTTAGTGTTGGTGAGAATCGCTGGCTTATAGAAAAATTGGTTCTTTTTGTCATCAGTTGACATCAAGCGTATTCATGATTTGTTCGTACCATTGATATGAATTACTTATGATAGGTTTAATAAAAATTTGTTTTTATTCTCAAAAATTTTTTTTTCGTTTGGGCTCATGTTATATGTGAAGTCGTAATGCGTGGAAAGCAGACACAAACTCTTACTTTAAATAACTTGGGGAAATTCAGTAAATTATAGATATGGAAGACATCAACTCAAGTAACAGGCATTTCCTGAGATTTTTTGGAAACTTCATTAAAAATAATTCTGCTAAAAACTTTCAGTATGCTTGTTACTTACGATTCCTCCTGATCCCCAACTTCCTGAACCGCCTCCGATTCCTCCTGATCCCCAGCTTCCAGATCCGCCTCCGATTGCACCTGATCCCCAACTTCCAGATCCGCCTCCATATCCACTACCAAGTCCACCTCCAAGTCCTCCACCAACTCCTCCAAATCCTCCACCGAGGCTTCCACCAGCACCACCAAGACTTCCTCCATAGCTTCCACCACCAAGACCTCCTCCATAGTTTCCACCAAGTCCACCTGTTCCACTAAGACCTGCTCCGTAGCCACCTAAGCCTCCGATTCCTCCAAGACCTCCTAGTCCACCTAATCCACCACTACTTACTTTACCTGCGACGCATAGCAGCAACGCAATGGTGATGGCCACGATCTGGAAAGTAAAATATATTTTTCTGTAAAACATAGTGTAAGTTAAATAATGTAATTTTATAGTACATTGTATTGAAATAAGCTGATAATTAATAAAATAGCAGCAAGTAAGGTGAATGCGGGAACACTGATACCGTCTTTTTTGGGAAGCTAAAAATGAATTTACCAACAGTAATAATTAGAATTAATACGCTATATTTATATATATGTTAATCTAATATAGGATTTCAGTCGAGTTTTGGTCAGAAATGATATGACCAAAAATGAATTAAATGGATTATTAATTAAAAATGGATTTGTATCAATTTGCCCCATACCCGGGGTATATTGATATGCGCTTGGGGCACATTGATTTTTCCCCGGGAATAACGAAAATAATGATGTTTAATTGGTGGGAATCAAAACAAATTTGGTTTTATCAATAAATTTTGTATCCCAAATAAAGGTTTAAAAGTTTAACGAAGTAACAAACTTTTAATTTAATCAAAATTCAACATTTTTAATGAGACTGAAAAAATGAAACAATTATGCCTCACAACATAATTTATCTCTACAATTAATAAAGGATAATGTGTGTGAGTAAAAATACTTCGGAGGGATTGAATGTGTACCTCGAAGCCGTTTCTTGAAATCTTAATTAATTAAAAATTAAGGAAATTTTCACATTTTTCCTTGATAACTTACGAAAATAATATAACACAAAAATAATTTTTACACCATCTGAAAATGGAAAAAATTATCTTTTCGATGATAT
Organism: Araneus ventricosus; assembly: GCA_013235015.1. Taxonomy (NCBI): domain Eukaryota; kingdom Metazoa; phylum Arthropoda; class Arachnida; order Araneae; family Araneidae; genus Araneus; species Araneus ventricosus. The sequence continues at coordinate 99,759 of BGPR01004320.1, read as the reverse complement.
TGCTGAAGTTGCAGTACAATCTTATCCTCCAATTTTAATAAATTCGTAAAAACTATTCTAAACTTAATTTACAGCAATACTTATCATTTTTGCAATGAAATTCAAATCGTTTTCATTGTTTAAACAAATATTTAAATGCGTTTTTCTCTTAGATAATTCATTTTTAGGTTTTTTTATTTCTGAAAACAATGTTGAAAGGTAGTTGCTGTTAGGCACATTAATATAACTAGTAATTTGACCTGTCCTTACGGACATACAGATATCGAGCCACTGACAGTTCCGAAGAACGCCAGCAAATTCGAGTACAAAATTTCTTCACAAAGTACACTGCTTCATAGGAGAACATGTTTAAATAACCAACACAATTTATACATAATAGACGCGTATCAATTTGCCCCTGAGTCAGTTGTATCAATCTGTCCCAAGAGCCCATTTTACTTCAAACAAGTGGTCACGCAAAAGCAAAGCTAAACTACCTCAAAAATTAATATAGTTCAGAAAAATAAATGTTTATCCTACCTTTGGAGTCGATTCCCTGCCAGGTAAGCGTAGCTAGTTAAAGAAAGCACACAACACATACTTAGAGTAAAAACCACTTAGACGAGAAGATTAGCAGTCTGATTCATTTGTAAGTTAAGTTTTGACTAAGCATGGCCGAAAAATATACACTGTGCTGAAGGTTATAGTGACATATATATGAACATTTTGAGCCATTCCAATCTTTAAAATTTATGGATTGAATCAATGTTCCCGCGTATCAATCTACCCCAACTCCCCTTACCTGTGGCAAAGTTGACACGGATTTTTTTTTACCATTCTTACCAAACAAGTTTTCTATCAATGTTAGCAAGACATTAATAAAAATTAAATTTAAATTAAAACACTCTTTTATTAATGCACTTTAAGCAGGAAATATTTTTCTTATTATAAATATGGTCATCCAATTCATTCATCATCATTAATTCATCCATCAGAATTTACATTCTGATAATATTCATTGGGACTGGATTTCTTTACAGTATTGTTTTCAGAGCCTCACTTTTTAATCAAGCAATTAACTAATGATTAAATTCTTAAAATATCAAAAAAATAATGCCATCATATACACATAGCTGTACAAAATTTCGGAGACTAGTACATCAAGAAGTGAGTTTAAAATCGATTACAAAATTCTGCCTTTACAAACTTTATTACAAAAAAGTCCATCTTTGCAAATATGTCAATTTATATAAAAGTTTATAATCTGAGAACTTCCAGCATCATATTTAAGATATTATTGCTTTAAACAATCCACATGCATGAATTTTCTGTAATATTTAGATGTTAATAATGAAATTTTAAATTATAATCGAAGGTTCTTAGTAGATCATCTGTTGAAATCACGAATACTTAGAAGGCATTGCAAAATTTTTGGATAGCAAACTGCATAAGCGAATTTACTGCATGAATTAAAAAGTTTCTACCTCTGTCCTGTAATAATAGCAGCAGATGGTGAATTTAATTTGTCCCATAATAATAATAGCAAAAGAAAATAAATTCAGAACGCAATATTGATTATCAGAAAACTAGATTAAATTAAACAATAAATTAAAAATATTACTCCTAATTTTTATTTTGAGTGTTCAGATAGTTTTGGGATTTTCCAATAATTTCGTTACTGCATTTTAAATTTGTAAGTAGCTGCGAAGCTTTGCTTTCCCTAAATGCGTGAGCTTAATGAACTGGACAATCGCAACTCGCTCTTTCATTGAAAACCCCCTTTTTTCATCTTACTTTTACAATGGGTTGCTATTCAACCGAAATAAAACAATTGATTTCGATCAGCGAATGAAATTAGAAAAAAAGTTATAATTCGTAATAATTAGGTTAACTTAAAAATTGAAAGAGGTGTCAAAACAAATGACAGATGTCATGAAACCTGGATTTTAATTGAAGGCTTTGCTATTTTGTGCTGCAACATAACTTACAGCTGCATTCGCCAATAATTCCCGTTTAAATATTCACTTGCTACTGTTATTATGAGACAGAGGTAGTAATATCTATGAAATGAGTAATTATATATATACAGTGAAACCTCTCTGAGCGGCCACCCCTTCGTTCCGAGAAAAATTGGCCGCTCTGAAGGGTTTTCGTTACAACTGCAAGATAATTGCTATAATACATAATATAAACAAGTCTGACACATATTTCTTATTTAAAATGAAGTTTGAGACTTATCTAAAGAGAAAATAGTACTTTATTTAATAATTTTTTACATTTTTTGAAAAAAGAATACAATTTGCGACTGTTTTAAGTTTTTACCCTTCTCGGAAAAAAAAACATTTTTTCAAGTTTGTTTTCCAGTTTAAAAAGTAAATCTTTAACCGATGCGTTTGTTAAATAAGATGGGCGAACCCACCCGGCGGCCGTTCAGAGGGGTTGGGTGGCCGTTACTAGGGGTTATTTTAACATTAGGTCTATGGACCGAAAAATCCGTGCCACGAAAAATTGGCCGTTAAGAGGGGTGGCCGCTATGCAGGGGTGGCCGTTCGAAGAGGTTTCACTGTATATATATCCGTTTTCATTTTGAATACTAAGTGTAATTAGGTATATCAATCATTCAGATATGAGGGGCGTGGAATAGCAATGAACAGGGGGTTGAGGAAAGCTGCACAAGCTTATTGATGCCAAAATGAGAAAAACTGCATCATGCGAACAAAAAAAATTCATCCATACAATAAGGTAAATGTATACCTTTTAGTCACACAAAAATGTTTAAACTAATGTTAACCGTTTAAATAATACATAAGTTCAGAAAGTTTAGATTCAACTATGAAACGAAATTTTTTTCATCTTTGAACATCATGCGAAGTCAATAATAAAAGTTTTGTAATGTTTTCAGGAACGTATACACTTTTCTTTTTAAAATATCAACAACAACAATATTTAATGCATACATAAAACTAAATTAAAAGTGTTTTGGTATTGACTGTTTAAAATTTAAATTTAAGGAAGGGGGTCATTTAAACTGAGATGGAAAGCTCGATACCAAATATTAAATAGTTGATAATAGTTAAGATATAAAAACACATGCATCTTACCTTAAAAAGCTCCATTTCTGTGTTAGATGCTGCTTCTGTGAAAGGAAGATGCACTACTGAAGAATCCTACCAAGAATCGCGGTTTATATAATAGCACCAAATAATGCGACAAAATAAAATATTTCCTTGACTTAAAATGACACGTGATTTCTGTAATTTGTCAAACATTCCAAACACATCTTTATAAACAAGTTAAATGAAAGCATTTATCTAACCAGTTTAATATTTCAAGTTTGGATTCTTTAGGTACGAATATATTGTGGATTAGTTTTTACTTTTGCTTGAGTAAAATTGGGATCAGCTGATAAAAATCTTGTGAGCGAAAAGAAGAGACTGAAAATGAGGCCACTCGTTTGAAAAGACCATTTTGTTTTGTTGAAAACGACTTTTCTTAATTTTATATCTGAATGAAACATCTGTCGGAAGCAATTAAGATTTTTTCGCTTTTATTCAAAATTAATGAATTTGACGTAATCTCTTGTGAAATATTTTAGATTAAAAATAAAAAAGCAAGACCTCTAAAATTTAAACTGAATTTTTAAAATGTTTATTAAACTGCACTTTTGCTTATTACACAAATCTCTGAAAAATATATTGAAATAAGTGACTAAAGCAGTCATTTGATTTTTTAATTGAAGTATATTATAAAAGAAAAGCCATTTTTTTCCTCCAACGAAATGTAAGCCTTTCGCTTTTTATAATTTTTCGCATAAAAATACTTTATACATAGCTTTGATATGGAACGAAACAGGTTTTTTCTTATAAATTGACCTGATTGTAGAAAAATTTATACTTCAAATAAATATTTACAAAAAAATGGTCTTTTAGCACTAAATTAAGGAGGTACTTTGCAGGTACTGTACCTGCAGATAAAATGTTATTTGCATGTACAGTGCACCAACGTCCGGTTCTTGTCCGATCACCCTAATTAAGTAGCGTCGGGCGCGGTAAGTACTTGGGAGGGTGACCGCCTGAGGAACACTGTATGCTTTTTGAGTTCTTGACTCATGGACTTTGTTATTTATACCAGCAGGAATGGCGCTAGAGTTTGACAGACAGAAGGCCACGACCTTCTGTATGGGGGGGGCGAATGTAATGAAATTGGTCTCAAATTTTCGCCAAATTATTATTTATCAACTAAGGTTGAATACCCCGTACAAAAATTTTCCCCGATGGGGGGCACAGCATCCCTGTTCCCCCCTCTTGCGCCACACCTGTATACCAGATCAAGTGGAATTAGTTTTAGCGGTTAAAATATCTGTGGATAAAATGTTATTTGCTGTTTAAGAATAAATAATGAGCTGTCTTGAATTTTTTCTCTACTCTTAATAATTTAAAAAGATTTTTAAATATAATTCTAAACATTATTTTTCATTGCTGGACTTACATTCAAACCGCTTCTTCATTATTACAAATATTTGATAGTTTGTTTTTAATCCATTGTTTAAATGGATTAAAAACAATGTTTTAATTAACTTTGTGGCTTGTGTTTTTAATATGTTTTTTATCATGCACTCTGTAAATGGAGTCATCTCTGTAGTGTGCTTTCTTTGAATAAATAAATAGATAAATAAAAACTGAAGTAGAGATATGCTGTTTATTATCGAATTCTACCTATTTTTGAATAGGTATTGTATCTTTGGATAAAAAGTTTTTTATTAGGCAGTGTACATTCTGTTCAAATTATTTTTCTTCTATAAGAGTAACTGAAGAGACCTCGAAGCAAATATTCATACATTTTTAAATTTAAATCACATGCAAGCATTGAGTATAGTGAAAAGGGAGTAAGAATATAGTTATTTAAAATATGATTGGAAATTAACAAGGTTCAGAAAAGAAAGAGGAAAATCAAATAAAATATGGAATTTATAGACATCGGCTTTAAAAACAATTAGTGAAAATTCAAATTCTTAAACAGATTTAAGTTTTTGCTATTACAAAAAGTTGCTCCTAACTTGCTGTCCGGATTCGAACCCATAACCTTTCGGTTAACAGTCAAACGCTTTACGACCACGCCACTCGGCCAGACGCGAAGATGTACGAGATCATTTACTTCCTTTTTTTAGCTTCTCACCGTTAAAATTTTTATCGACGGCTAATTCTGCATTTTCTTCCATGTAGATTTGCATTTTGTAAATGGAATTATAGCAGATTCAAACTATTGACTTTGGGGTTTCCGTCAACTGCAAAGGGAAGTTTAAAATTTCGTAAGACATCTTTCGGGTCTTTGGAGCTCATTATGATCGGAAATTTGTTTTTTATTAATAATTTGCTATGAGGTTTAGTTTTATGACTGAAAAAAATCAGTAAATATATTCTCTCTACCAAATTCAATCAAATGAATTATAAATTAGCTCTCAAGACCAAATTCAATGTGAAACAAAAATGTCGCATGTCTCCGATGAAAAACTGAAGATTCTCACAAAGTAGCATTGATATTTCTTTTAATAATCTTATAAAGACAGAAAGAACGTTTCAAGTATAAAAAGAACATTTTAAAATTTTTACAGAAGCATATTGAATTTGACAAAAGCTGCAAGTAATCCGTAGGAATTTGGGATTGCAATCCGGAAAACCGGATCCGGCATCATTAGACGTGCCGGATCCGATCACCGGATCCGGTAAATTAAAAAAATACATGAAGCCGATTTCTTGAAAAAATACTCGCGTTGTTGCAAGAGTAGGTACTTAAATGCGTGGTGCGTACGAGTCGTTCAACGCTGACTCACCCGCTACACATATAGACATTGTTATTGTTCAATTTATAAATGAATTATGTTTATGTTTCATTTACGAGTACGAGAATGATTTAAGTAGATAATTAGACTTAGACATGAATTGAGAAACGATTCATATTTCTGATTTTTCTTTATAATATGCCTTTCTTCTTACATAGTGACCGAACTAACGTTTTAAATTGTAAGTATGTACCTATTTGTATTGCATTGCAGGTACTAGTCTAAAAGTTCTAAAACAAATATGTCACTTTTGAATGTTTGAAAACAGGAATATTAATAATAAAAAAAAATATGATGATGATACAAGACGAACTGATGATACATTTACTATGCCGAAAAAAAAGTTGTAAGACTAGAAATGAAAAATATCTTAGAAAGAGTTGTTCAAGATGATAGCTGCAAATAAAACGTAGATAATATAGTAGAAAATAACTTAGATTCATCGTCATTGAAAAATGATTTGACATTACAGAAAGAATTACAAGTGCAAATCCAGCAAGATATGGAAAACCTAGATCATAAATACCGAAAAAAGAGAAAGATTATGAGAAAACATTAAGAAAGGAAATGACTGCATGTGAAAGTGAAGGAGTTCGAGGGAAATACTTGTCTTCTATTCATGAGTATTTGTTGACAATAAAACCGACAAGTAGTGTAGAAGCAGAAAGGGCCTTCTCGGCCGTTGGTTATATTTGTAGCTCTGTAAGAAGTCGATTGGCAGATGACAAAATTAACACTATTTGTTTACTACGATAATTTTTTCAAAACCAAAGTGAGTTTTTTTAATTGTTTTACTTAAAATAATAATTTGAAGTAAGTATATTAAAAATACGAAGAAGTTTTAAACTCGTTATTGTGATAATTTGCCATTGATTAAACAAATTCATGATGACTGTTATAATTATGAGAATGAGACTGTTTGGCATGTCTAAAATACCTAATTATTGTGATCTCAGTTTATAAGCTTGATTTAGTTGGATTTAATATAAGTTACATTACAAGTTATCATTGATGTCATTTGTGAAATCTAGTAAGTGAGACTGAACTTAACCGCCCGTCATTATTTAATTATTACTAAACTAATATAACAATTACAATTTAACTAGTTACACTGTACTAAATTTTTATTGTTGATTCATACGTAAATGTTGCTTAATTATAACAGTGTAAATAAGGTTGATTTCATAAGACATTAACGCTTTTTTTTATAAACTTCGTAATACACTCACTTTATCTTCTTCTATACAGTTGATTTTGGAATGAAAATGCAAAATAGTTTTGATGTGACCAATCCGGTCGGATCGGACCGGATTGAAATTGGTGCCGGATTGCAATCCCTATTAGGTACAGTATACTTGCAAATAATGTTTCATCCGCAGGTACAGTACCTGCAAATAGCCACTTCTTTAAATTAAAGTGAGAACAAATTAGGGGGAGGGGGTTAAGAAGTGAGATCACATTTGGAAATGTAAAAATGTGATGAATCCTGTTCAAGACTGCATATTTACTTTGATCTTTTTCTGGAGGATTGTGAGATGAACGATATATTTAATATTTAGATGTTAAAAATGTTCATATCTACTCTCTTAAAGTTATTCTTTGAGCTAACATGTTCAAATCATAAATGTTTTATGTTTTAATTTCATTGAAGGCATATCACCAGAACAGACTACTTTTCACAGGTGTTTTAATTTTAAATATGAAACAAAATTTAACTATAGATGAAAATAATTCATTTAAAAGAAGTTGTTGAAAAAATGTATTGGTTTCCAGCATATACATCGATATCTATAATGTTTTTTTTGACAAAATGCCTAACGATTGTATCTGTATATATTAAATTGAGTGAACTAATGTAGGGTTTGTATTCTCTATTTATAACCGCCAATTTGAAAACTATTTTCAACCTGGGGTTCCTAATCAATTAATGGCTAATTATTTAATTAACGTGCTACATTAACTTGTAATAGTAATAATGAACAATATGCATAAATACTTATACTATATAAGTGAATGCTAATATTAAAAGAGTTTCATATACTTAAAGAAAAAAACCCTGCTTCGTTAAATTATTTGAGTTACAACAAAAATTGTTTAAGAAGTTAAACAAAGTCAGTAAACCATCAACAACGTTTATTCAGAAAGCAGGGTATATAAATATAATGTTCTATATTCGGAGGTCTTAATTATCTAGATTTATCTATTTAGCAAAAAAATTAGGGAAACTTTTTCTGTATTTGCCACAAATGTTTTGGGAAAAGTTCGGATAGTCGGAGCAATAAAGTTTTCTTTCTTTTCCTTTCTAAAATGGTTATTTTTTAGAATAGGGTTGCATTTACCAGATTTCCAATTAAAACATTTTTATAGAAATGGTACGACCCTGACTGTTTCTCTTACTTTCTTAATTTCATTTATTAACCCTTCAGAACTGAAGGGAAATCTAAGTGCATTGAAATCAGTGCAATTTTTAATAATTTAGTTTTGAAAGGGTTAAACCTATAGATTTTGTATTTTGATGTTATGGAATTGTAAATATGGATAAATGCAGAGAAATGAAACAAAAATGGATATTATTTTTACAGATGCTAAATGCTTTACAGACGCTAAATACTTTGCAGATGCACTTTATTATATATTTGCTTGTTTCACAATAGTTATAATAACAATCTTGTTCATAATGAATTACAAAGTTATTAAGGTTAAAGAAACTTTTGCGCTTTTGGAACTGGAACAGTGGAATCTACTACGTAAAAGTGATTATTGATCATATCAATAGTATATTTTGTATATTTCCATTCAGCTCACAGATCATAAAGCATAACTTGCTTTGTAAAATTCATCATTTAGTAAGACTTTCTTTGATATACGTGAATGAATAAAAATGCATTTCTAATTTTTACGTTTTTTGAGTTTTTTTAGTTTTGGAATATTTTGGAAAACGCGTTCTTCTATTCCCTAGTGCAAAGTGAAATTTTTCACTATCTTAATATTTACGGTTCATTACCTTTGTTATACAATTTTATTTAACTTGGTTTGTTTCATATTTGCAAAAGTGGAATTTTGCAATTGACTTTCCTGATGTGCAGTTTTGAAGTTTTGGACTCATATGTTTTCGTCGATAAAGACCTAATTTAATATTTTCAGTACTAATTATCATTTAATTGACTTATATAACTAAATTTAGATTCTATACAAATGGAGCCAGCTGGACGTAAATTTTATAAAAAATTATTTTAAGATTTCATAATATTTATAATAATAAATTACAAATGGAAAGACTAAAAAGTAAAAAATAATTAAAATAGAAAAAGCTCTATTTTTTAGAGTACTAATAAAAGTGTTGTTTTTAAAGACTATTTTAATTAAATCTATTTATAAATTTCATACACTACTTTATTTCAAACAATAGCTAGATGGATAAGTGTTAAGAGGTTTATTTATTAAAATAAATAAATCTGTAATTGCAATAAATGGAATAATGATAAACTGACTATTGAATTGAATCGTGTAAGAACTCGAAAAATAAAAAAAAAATGCTCGGAAATCCCAACAAAATCGACATAAGTCTTATGTACGACGTTTATGGCTGTAAAAAGACGCATTTTGCAGATATAACTAAAAGCTCACTTGGTAGATTTCTCCTAAGAGAAGGGAAAAAAAATTCTTACTGTGTTTCACTACTTACAATAAAATTGATACAAATTTGTTTCCCTGATATGCTAATCTTGGCAACAAATTTGGCTACCTTGGCCTCCTCTATTTTGGCGACAAAAAGAATCTTTTAGAAAATTCATGAATGGTTGTCCTATCTCAACAAGGAGCGGGAAATATCGAGAACCTTCTAGAAGTTACTATGTGACGTCACTTCCTCTTGGAAAAGGTATAAAAGCAAGCTCTCAATCCAAGAGTGAGTTAGCTTCAATTTGGTCAGCAGTCAAGCTGGAGAACTGAGAGACATTTGAGCCCAATTGAAAAATGCTGTGACTGATATTTATTGATGATCTCTGTTGTTTATTTATACTAGTGCTGTTCAGGTTTGTTACCAGAGCTACGTTAGTGTTTTACTGAAATCTTCGTAAAATAAAGAGTCATTTTTTATTATCCTGCTTGTTGGACTGCATTCACACCCACCAGACGATTTTTGTAACAATATATTTTAACCGGCAACAGAGAGTTTTGCAGATAAACGAATATATGTTTCCAGAACTTACCTGTTATTGATCTGTGAAGCCGTCAGTAGAAATTGAAACATACAAAAATACAACATTTGTTCGTATTTTTTCCGTTGTTGTTTTCATCTGTCGACCATAATTAAATAGATAATATCGAAACTCATATGCAGATTATTTAAAATTCAATCACATACACGTAATTTTATCTTTCAGAAAAGCAAAGCTGAACAACATTTTAAAGTTACCGCACGTTTTACCATATGAAAGTTACGCATTTCTTTTGTATAATGACTTAAAATGTGTGTCTGATAGAAGATAATAACCGGAATTTAAACATTAAATATAAATAGAAACTTAATTTCATACACTGAGAATATATGAAAATGGATCGACAAGTTTTATGAAAGTCTACTAATCCTTCCTCTGCTACCTTCTTGTAACATCCTCTTATCTGCGTGTCGTCTCTAGTTATCCTCTCCCTCCTCACCATCATCTTCTTCCTGTACACCAAGGTGTCAAACTCAAATGCTGACACAAGCCAATCACAGGTCTAAGTTTAGGTGGGCGGCAAAGAAAAATGAAACATTTCATTTCTTTTGAAGTCTTAGTAGGTTAATTTCAAAAATTCAGTAGGAAAATGTACAAGAACAGATTTAAAGTGAACTTTTCCTTCCTGACACTTGGCATCTTCTTCTCTGCTATCATCTTTTCTACCTTGAGGCCCGGAAGAGGAAAGTGCTTAAAAGTGCGACGTACGGGAACAAACGCGGTCTTTCTTAGAACATTTCATCCTTAAAAACGAACAAACAAACAAAAAAAACCCCCGCACACACCAAAAAAAAAAAACACGTATCTTGACAATCAAGCGAGGCGCTCTCATACATGCCTTTCTCTTCACGTTTCGCGCAACGCAGCTCCAGAGATTGAAGCGATGGCAAAAATAACTATCCTTCATAAAGTGGCTTACGAGAAAGCAACGCTCATCGGGGCTGACGTCACTGGGTGAAGATCCGAAACAGGCTCGTTGAAAGATGACTTCAAAAGTCATTGACAGAATTGCAAATTCTGAATGTATGCCTTGGTTTTAAATAACTAATTTTAATATAATGTTTTGTCATTAATGAGTAATAAAGATTCTACTGGTTAATTAATATTTATATATATATTTTGCATTTTACTGTGGTCCGCCAAATTTGGACAAACTGCCTCCATAACATTTCCAACTGTTTGAGGACATGTTGCAGAACACTGGATATAATTCTGCTCCTGGGCCTTGAGGGATATTTTGAGAACTGTGATTAATTTCAATACAGATCACAGGTGAATGTCAGTAAGGCTGGATCTGACAGGAGATTTATTTATTCATGGATTAAAATAATTGTTTACACCGATAAGTTCTTCCAAACATGGAAATAATTTCAAATGCCAGTTTCCGAGTGCTTTCAAATCTGTTTTCTAAATATTTGCAAAACTCAGGCATTCCGTCTTCACTTACTTTGTCTTTAAATCTGAACAGCATTGGATCTCGATTACTAGTCGTGGAACAGGACTGGTAATCGATCACTGGCGAATCTAGTGGCTATTCATAACTATGTATAATTAGGAATTTTGATAATTAAGCTACAAACTCTTTATTCAAAATTTTGTTTCATACAGTCATGCTTGCTGGACCGCTGCGGTTCGCGAATTTGACACCTTTGTTGCACAAGTTCGCTTATTGCGTCGTCATCAAGGGAGAGAATCACCGGAAGAGAATTTTCTTCATCCATTCAATCTCCTATTTAACCTATTGGCAAAGTCGGTGGAACCTTAAAGAAACAAATAAGCTTCACTCCATCAAACATCTAATTACCTGCTGGCCTAGTTTGTCTCACAGAAAACTCGACACTGTCCTCACTCGCTTACGAATTGGCCATACCAGATTCACGCATAGGCATCTGTTATTGGGGGAACCCGCACCTCTTTGTACAGCATGCCAATGCCAAATGACTGTTCTCCACATTCTTATTGAATGTCGGCAATTTAATCCTCAACGCATCCGCTGTTTTCATTCATCCTCTATCACTCTTAAAGACATCCTTCACAAAGATCCTCATCTACAACTTTTTTCTTTTTTAAGAATGATTGCTTTTTACTCTTTGATATAAAAATTTTTACCTTGTTTTTAGGTCCTTTTTACCTTGTTGCAAGCTTTTATAGACTTCATATTTTGACACTTCATACCGAATGACACTCCTTTTAACTAAACTCCTATACTAAGATTTTATCCTAGACCAAATGTTTGGCGCTGCATAATCAAAAATGGTTTTTGAGCCAGTAAACTCCACCAAACCAAACCTATTTAACCCTTAGCACTCCGTTGTCTCCTCTAAGGCGACATGAGTTGCACGCATACATTTTTCTGCAATCTCTTGAGAAAAACTCCTTGTGCACCAACAAGTACAACACAAGGCTTACAGAAGTAAGTGAAATACTCAAAAAAGAGTTGAAGAAAGCTTCAAATTAAAAGATACAAATGCAAATTCCAAAGAGAAAAGGGGGTAGAGAAAAAAAAAGGAAACAAATATACAATAAAATTGGTCACATCCAACGAACACATGAATGGTATTAAGCAATGAAGTGAATAAACAAGGGGAATAGATACCGAAACATATTAAAATTTTAAAAAAGGTATAGATGCAAAATAACTGGTCACATATTCACAAAAAATTGATAATAACGAGAAATGGAGTAAAAGTTGTACAAGGTGGGGAAAAATGAAAACAGAATAAAGCATTCAAAAATCATATAAAAGCACACAAATACACAAAATATCACACAACGTATAAAACACACAAATTTCGCACAGGTGACGAAATAAAAGGGTCTGATCCAAATATAATTGAGAAAAAAAAATTGAATTCCAAAAATTGAAAAGTAAAAATAAATAAACAAAAGTAATAAGAAAAAAATTGCAAATGCCAGCAAACAAATACAAAGTTTTGTCTATATAATGTGGGGAAAAATGCTGTCGACAAATTCATAAAATGATGCAAAACAAGTTTTGTTCTGGACCAAAGTAGAGAAAGATGGAGGCCATGCTAAATTGTTCTTCTTTAGACTGCTGATGAGTAAACATCTAGCGGGCGTGAATTTAGGGCAAGAAAGTATCGAGTGATTGACACCTTGAATCTCTCCACTAGAGCAAGAACACAAGTCTGTGCGAGATAAATTGAAGCGTTTTGGATAGGCTTTAAAGTTTCCCTGTCCAGTGAGGAATTGAGTAATTCTGAAATTAGGGACGAAATGGAGCATGTATATTTTACCTCCAAAACACATATGATGCAATTTTTATTCAAATTATTTAGACAGGATTTTACCGAGACCGTTACTACTGTTTTGGTTACTAATAAAAGCAATTGCGTAGTCTTGTAAGGAATTTAATCTGCGAATGTGACATGCAAAGTACAATACGCATCTAATTAGTTCTTGGAGAGCAACGGGTTGATAACGCATCACACATATTTATTTCTCTAAGGCCCGAATGCATAAAAACCAATCCCACTATAGACGTCTATGGGAAGTGTTTTCGATGCCAATATTTGGCGATATTTCGCTTTTCTGGCGAGAAATGCTTTATAAAGTTTTTCTATTTCGACGACGACCAAGAGATGCAATCTGTTATAAGGATGTAAACATTTCTACTTTGTAGTTTTTTTTGTGGGTATGTGTGTGACTTAAAGTAGAATGAATTCCTTCTTGAGTGTCTTAAAGTTGAAAATAATTTATTATTAGTTGTTAATTGTAAATAAAGATGGAGAGTTTTCAAAATACGATGAAGAAAACTCAGTTTCGCGCCAATCAAAGTAGACACGGAAACCCTATCGGGCACAATGATCAACTTGGCGTGGTAAAAGACATTCCCATAGGCGCCTATAGTGGGATTGGTTTTTATGCGGCCCGAATTTCGGATTTAAATTTATACTATCAAAAGTGCCGTTAATTTGCCAGTTAATTGGGTGTCGGATGCGAGAGAATTTACTAGCTTTCCGGCACCGTTGGTATCTGTTGGAAGTCTAGGCTTTAGTCGTGGGTTCGAGATCCGATGCTAACAAACACCGTATATGAGAGCCTGGTGCACGTAAAATAAGTCGGGATAAACGTCTTCCGATGTGGTGTGGAAGCTATAGAAGAAGGTTGCTGACTCTAGTATCGCTCCTGTTATCTGATCTCCGCTCAGAATTTTGATTTCCGTTTCAGAACACTCCTTATGTTGCTGCGAAAGAGGACATTAACATAACTGAAAGTGAATTAAATATTGGAGAAAAAATAAAGCGCGATAAATAGTTATAACTTGCAAAAAAAACAGGTTTTCTATTTCAATAAAATTTTAAACAATAATTATTAAAAATATTTCCTTGAAGATACCATCGGAATGTAAATTAGTCTCTTTTTTTAAAGTATCATTTGCAAGACAAAGTAAGTACATGGGGGAAATCACAGAAATTTATATACTCAGTTCTGATCAGTCTTCTGTTCCGGGTCAGTTTTTAGAGTAAAAATTTAATTGCTCCCTAAATCATGTATACAAAATAATGATGATAGTATATGAAGAATTTTTAAATTGAATGCAGGCAAATGAACAATGATAATATTTCTGATCCTTTCAAATGGCAAAATAATTTGCGGCGCAGCTTCTGTTTTGATTTCTGCTCTCAATTCTTACGAAAGTTATTTCTTTACGAATTTAGAAATGGCATCAATGCAAATTCACGTGAAACAAGTCAAGCGCAATGCGCCACTTCTGTTTTTTGGAATACAGTGTACTCCCGATTATCCGGGTTAATCACCGGGAGGGATCGCACGGACAATAGAAAAACACTGATAATCCGAAAAATCCTCTTTATTAAAGAAAAAATCAACATCATTACAAAAATAAAAAAAATTACTTACATTTGCTTGATGTATAACATCAAACTAGCAATTTTCCTTTTAACATTTACTGCTTAAAGAAATCTGCAATGAGTCTTTGTTTCTGCTGTTTGTTCATCTCTTGTCGTATATCGACACATATTTTACGAAACCGCAGTAATGTCACCGTAATCGAATCCTCTTTGTCCCATATAATCTAACAAAGTTTACACAGATTGTAGAACAGCAGAATGAGAAATCGTATTTCCCTCATTTAGTACATCTTCTGCATCAGTACTAGCTGATTCTCTATTACCAAGTTTTTGAAGGATTTCTAATTTTTGTTTAACATTTAAAACGTTTCGTTTTCATTTCACACCACTCATTTTTACCAGTAAAAAAATCCACGCTACTAACTGACGATAACCAAGAAGCAAAAACTAAAGGACACGTGCGAAAGTGAATGAAGACGAAGAAGTTAAAGAATGACGTGTCAGGGAGAAGCGTGTTCGTACGAGAATGAGCTAGGAGGAAGTGGATGGTTCATTTCTCGGAAAATTAGGGGTTGAACCGGTAGAGATTGCATGTGGAGGAAGGAAAAAAATCTATTCTTTAGACTCCGCCGTCACGGCTCACTAGTTTCACAGACTGAATCTCTCGATCGAACATCAACACCGATTTTACATGCATGATAAGCGTGAAAATATTTCCCTTTAAATTTTTTGGGAGTCCGGAATGAGCGTGGATAATCCGCGCAGGGATAATAGAGAGTATACTGTACATCGAGGATCCTGCAGGAAGAAAAGGGGCGAGTACAGTGTCATATAATACTTTCTAATCTGACGGAACAGTCCCGTCGCCAAATTCGCAAAACTTTCGCCAACCGTTAGGTCTCAAACGTGCTAAATCTAAAGTATAATACTACATGATATTGTATAATGTCACATAATACTGTTCAGCACTGTATAAGATTGTACAGTAATAAATAATGCTGTAGCATTATTTATTACTGTACAATCTTAAACAGTACTTTAATAATGTTCAAAATTATGAAAACATATTGAACATTATTAAAACCAGTGGGAGTGGTCTCCCCTAAACTTTCTCGTGTACTTTCTAAGTGAAGATTCGTCAAAATCTCGAGTTCGAATTTTTTTGACGATTATAATACTTTCTCTTTGTATACTTGTATACGAGAAAGTAAAACAAAAAAACAAACAAACCTGAAATCAAATATCTGTTGCCACGTTTCAAAAAAATATTACTTTGAAGCAGGCGTGATAAAATGGGCAATGCAATGAATACTAAAGCGAAAATTCTGCTTTGGAATTGAATTCCCAAGAAAACAATTTATACTACCACAACCGTAACAACTGCAAAAGCGCGTGAATAAAAGATTTGCTGAAATAATGAGATCGGTTTGATTTACAACAATAAAAAAATTGGTAACAATTGATGCTTGAAAACATTATTTGTTGTTGTAACTTGTTGTTGTGTATTGTTGTATTGTTGTAAAAATTTACAACAATAATAGATTGCTATCAATACGCATGCGCATGAGAATCGGATTAAAAGAAATTGAATATGCAATTTGAATGCCTCTTTTTAACGGATTTGGTCCAAACTTTTATACGGACCTACATTCATAACGATAAAACTGTGTACCAAATTTTATCCATTTAGCTATTCAAGTTTTTGAGTTATAGCGTTCACATGACCGCGGACATACAAATAGACAGACTTTCCTTTGACGGATTTTGTCCAAAATTTGATAGAAACCTACAAATTATGTTCAAAGACCACATACCAAATTTCATCCCCGTAGCTCTAATAGTTTTCGAGTTATCGTGTTCACAGACAGACACACACACACAGACAGACATACAGACATAATTCCAAAATTGTGTTTTTCGGACTCAGGGAGGTCTAAAACTTGGCGATCCATCAAAATCTCGAGTTCGAATTTTTTGACGTTTACAATACTTTCTCTTTGTATACTTCGTGTACGAGAAAGTAAAAAAGTCTTGCATTTTACACTGTTTCATTACTACGAAAAATATTATACAATGTTACTGTTGCAAATGTTACAAGTTGTAACATTTGGAACAGTAGTATTGTTTTTGTTTGATTTTTGCCCGATTTTCCCTCCATTTAATTTTGAAAATTGGAACATGATTCGAGATATGCATATTTATATAAAAGTATTCGGGCCTAAAGTATCAAATTTTATTGGTTTAGGGTGAGAAAACCACACATAATTATTTTTTAAAGTATTGAGAGTGGATTGCTCTACATTATTTTTTTATTTGCATTATTAACAAGGCGGCTAATGCGGACTGTCGATGGATAAGTTGGGCCGTTTCTCGAAATAGTCATAAGCTAAACCGACAGTCAGCATGAAGACACCCTTATAGTTGGCATCCCAAATCTCCGGTCACATCAACGGTGGAAAATTTTGCAATGGGCTGCAATAGGGTATCCGACCACGTTCTGAGCCCCTTTTTTTATTGATATTTGTAGCATATTTTTAAAAAAATACATTTATGCTAAAACCTTATAGATAATACAAAAAAAATTTCAAGTCTTCAATATTTTTTAAAAAATATTTGAGAAAATTTAGATTTTTGTACATTAAATTTGACTTTTTTTCAAACCCTTTCGATTAGAAACAAATATAATGGTATATCCTTTGGAATGCAGAGTGTCCCAAAAAATGGAACAAGCGTTTATTTCCTTAAATATTGATCTTAGACGTATACTTCCAGTTACTAAGTTTCATCAAATAAGGTAAGAATTTGTATGAAAATACTTTGACATCTAAGGGGATTGATAATAAAAAGTTACAAAAATTGATTTTTATACGGCTCCGTAGTGCAAAAACGTCTAATGTAAAATGTTTATCTATTCACTTACAAAGTTGAACGCTTCTATCTGCAAAACTTACAGAAATATAAGAAGAAAAATTTATTGACTTAGACCATCTTTCCATACCTCACCGCTATTTGATCCAGTCTTTCGATTACATTCTACGGATAATATACATATTTCAATAAGTTATTTAAAGGGCGGAATCAGAAAATAATGATGTATTTGTTAACTCTTATTAAGTCTAAAAATAATCAAATAATACATTGATTGAAGTATTTACAAAAATAATTCATCTTGCGAACTTTCGAATAGTATCCACGGTGATATATCAGCTGTGACGGCTCATCTGCACAGAAACAAGCAGTGTTATAAAATATTACTTGAATACAATTGAAATATAATTTTTCAAAAATGGTTTCACCTTCAAATAGTCCAAACTAGTAGTTGTAATTATCTGAATTGCATTTTAGAAAATTACAGTTTTTTTTCAGGTGAGTGACTTTTAACAACAAAACTCGAATGCGTAGTAACCAGCCAAGTTCCCGTTGAGGCAACATGAAAGTGAATCCGAAATCTATAAACAGCCAATGAAAGAGAAATCGAAGAAAGACAAATCAAGAAGGCGAAGGCGAATCTTGGTTAAGATTGAAGGGAAAAAAAGAATAATAGTTGGCCTACCGCCAAACAGGAGCATCTGAAAATCCAGTTCTGGCTAAGTTCAAGCACAGACAGGATAGCTATTTACCTTCGCTCATTATGTCACTTAGTTGTACGCCATGAGCGAATTTTAGTGCTTTCCAAAACTATTTGGTGTGCATCCCCATCCTATGTTCTGTGTTACTTTTTCATTCATTTTCTGTCTACTTTTCACGTTTCTATATTTTTTCGTTGATAATTTAAATCTCAGAGTGGAAAAGTAAACAAATAAGAATTAAAACGAAAATACGAGTTTTTCAAAAAAAAAAAAGATTTTAGTACGTTCTGGAACTCTGCAACCCAAAAGGACGAGTCACCACTGCCTTTAGGTAAAACTTAATAATACACACATTAATAGAGAGCAAATAATTTAATATTCTTGTACGATTTTAGACTATTTTCCTGTTTTATGTTAAATTTTATTTTCTCAAGTTGTTCTTCCATTTTTTTATAGTCGATAGTTGCAACTATCTGCCAATGAAACTGAGCAACACTATGCATCATTGGCAAATTTTGTTCAATCCATGATGCTTAGATGATGAACTTCTAGACAATTATTTGAATTCCGCTGTTTTCCTATGTTGAATAAACTTTCATTCTTGCAATAATTATCTCCATTTAAATTCGTGAGCAGTCCCTTTAAATTTAAAAATTAATATATATCAGAAAGTTTTGCAGATGGGTTCGTGAAACTTAGTTAATGCATAGATGAGCGCAAGAGGAAAATTTTACTCATTGACACTTTTACTCCATGGGGAATGCATAAAAATTTGCTTTTCTTAACTTTTTATTTCTACTTCCAGCGAAGCCAAAGTATCTGCACACAAATTCCTACCTTATTTGATGAAACTTTGTAATAGGAAGTAGATGTCTAGGTGCAATATTTTAGCAAATAAATGCTTGTTACACTTTTTTGGGACACCCTGTATATGATAATTTTAATATTTTTTAAGGAGTGAACTATAAATTTTAATAATTTCAAAGTTTTAAATTTTAGCGAGAAATCATGGGTTATTTTGGAAATTTTACCTTCCTTTAAAATCTCAAAAGATGCGAATCTTTGCGCTTTTATCTTTGAGCCGGAGAAATGTTTGTTCCGGATCATCACTGTACAAATATTTTGGTTCAATCTCTAGACATTACTTTAAATAAAATCTTAGCAGATTAATCAGACAGATATTTTAAAAGAAATTTTAGTTATCTGGTTGGAAAAATAAAAAAAATTAAAAAAAATAACCATATTTTTTGAGAAGTATTTTAAAGTTTAAGTTTTTAGTTAATATTGAGAAGAAAGGGTTTTCTTCAACGCTTTCCAACTTTGCAGTTTTCTACTCTTCTTTTTCTTCATCTTCACTCATTATTTGTAAATTTTCAATTATTCGGAATCCTTTTCTTTTCTGTTTTCTTGACCTTAATGAGTGTCTATACTAGAATCTGCCTCACCAGATTTAACTACTTCTTCGGTACTTTCATATTAGCTACATGCCATTGGTGAATATCAATCAGTTTTATGAAATACGAAATGCCATCCAATCGTATATTTGCCAATCTTATATATTAAGTTATATATTATCAATAATATGTTATTTTTTTCTTGGCAAACAAAACCTGATTGATATTTGACAATGACGTGCTCTTAATATGAAAGGACCGTTTCTTCAATCAACAAATTTTAAGATGTATGTTGGCTAACCTGGAGATAATTTCGTGGTTAATATATGTCCTAAAAACTATTCATATGCTTTCCTTACCTTTATTGTCAAAAACTACAGTTTAAATGTAAAATCAAGATACTACAATGATTCAATTTTACTTTCACATTGCAACAATGATGTGAATAACATAGTTTTGCATATCGAAAATGCTCCAAAATAATATCTCGTACACAAAGAAAATAACAAATATAAAATTAAATATTGAATAACTTAAATTGAAACAATAAAATATATTTCCTTAAGTCATTGCTTACAATACCATTTTCAGCTGGTAAATCAAAATGTCTCCAATTTCCTTTCTCATTATCGTAGAAGTAATATAGAAACAGTTTTGAGAACTTTACATAATTTTATTTTAGAAATTATTCGGTCAAAAATTTTTTCCGAACGACTCAAAATAATTGTGTATCAGCAAAAAGTTGGCTATTTGGATTAATTGAAGCTACTTATCACTGCAGAAGTAGAATAGAAACAACAGATGAGTGATCGATTGCCGTTTGGACATTTGCAGAGCCGCTAACTACATTCCATTGCATTTCATCTACATGTAAAGCAACTCGAGAAGTTGCCTCCTTTAATGCAAAAGAAATTCATAACTAATCATGCGTTGTCCTCTCAATACAAGTTATTACTTTTCGATATCTTCTGTCAGAACATCTCCTATGACCTTTTAAAAAAATTTAACCAATTCCAAGACACCACACAAGTGGGCGAAAAGCAACTTGAAAAAGAACACCACAAGTCTCAGATTTCTTGCATAACGTTTCATTTGAATAATTTTTACGGTCTGCAGGCTATGATTAATATAAAAGAATTTTGTTTCTTTTTTTATTACGGCTTATATTTAACCCTCTAAGCGTTTGAGCCGTAATTTTCCGTTCCTCTTGTTCAATTCAAAAGTAGATAATTCATGTTTATGTGTATAATTTCTGAAACAACCATAGGTAAAATATTCTTATGAGCTCAAAGACTTGATTAAATGCAATAAAGATCCAACTATTGACTCTAAAAACTATTTTTTAAGGTTTTAAGGTTATTAGATCAAAATAACTAAAAACTTAGAGGGTCTTGTTTGTGTTCGTAAAGATGGAATTTTGTAATCGAATTTTCAGCCACTTCCTGATATGCTACAGTTTTGAAATTTTTTACATTTGTGTGTCCTCACCTATAATACACTATTTTAATATTTTTAGAACTTAATTATCAGTTAAGAAATTAATTTAATTAAATTTTGGCTTGGTACGAGTTCCGCTACTTGATAGTGAATTTGAGAAAAAAATTGATTTAAAGCTTTATAATATTTACTAGCTGTTATGCCCGGCGTTGCTCGGGATTAAAATACTTTCATGTGTAATACTTTTGATGTCAAAAACTACTTTTGTATTGAAAATTTCAATGCCCAAAATTCTTTTATCGCCTGAAATGATTTTTTAATTAAAATGAGAATATCAGTTGAACCAGACTATTTGAAAAAACCGCCGATAGCTACTTTTCTCCATAAGTTTTTAGTATTTATTGCATAGGTACTTCAAATTTTGTTCATAAATCTTGTAGTATAAGAAAGATTTTAACGGATGTTTTGGGACAATTACATATTAAATTTTTCATTGAGAAAAAGCGTTAGAATAAATATGAATAAAAAAATAAAAATCGTCTTCATCCAAAATTCTTCTAATGTGATCTAGCAACAGTTCTTATGTATTCTTGTTCTTCACCAATTAAAAAAAGTGTTATAAATTGTAAATTTTATACACAATTTAATTTTTGAAAAATTATTGAAATTAGGGCAATGAATTGAACGGAAATGAAAGTTGTGTCATGAAAAGTTAATTTTTTAAACTTTTATTATGTGTAAGAATAGTTTTTGTGACATAATACATATTTTCGAAAAATATCGCGGAAAATGCCAAAATCTTGCTTAATATCCAATTAACTGAAATTTTAATTAGATTTGAGGCTTTTAAAAGTTGACGGTTGACTCTCTTCTTATATAAAACATATTTATAAAAATAAGCAAAAATTTCAAAAATATAGGTAAATTAGTTCAAAGTCTAACCGCTGCCTAGCAACGAAGTAGCTGTAAATTTGTATTACTTCAAAATCGTCTGCGCGTCATTAAGAATTATTATACTTTAAAAAATTAATAAAAATTGAAGTATAAACGTCACAGATATAAAAATGGTATAATTGAAAAGGTAAAATTTTGAACTTTAAGATGATGTAAAATATTTTTTGTCGGACTATTTGCTCCGAAGTTACGGCAGAAAAACGGTTTCGGTTAATTTCTAATTAACTGACTGTTTGATTAATTTTTGGACTTTGAAAATTTCTTAAGTGTCTTCCCCTTGACTTGGATAATAAGTGTTAATACAGTACAATTATCCTAAAAATCGGCCAAACGTAAACATCCCAAAAGAAAAGTTCTCTCCAGTGCCAAATTATTTCATACCATCCCCGTAGTAAGTAGCAAAAAGTCACACGACCTCGAGCTTCGGGTTTCGGGGGGAGGGGTGTGAAAAGAGGGTGAAATGGTCATTTTTCGTAGTTTTTCGACAATATCTCGAAAACTATCGAGTTTTCAAATTACAAGTAATTTAACAAATGAAAGAGCGTAAAATTCTCTACAAATACATACTTTTATTTTTTTTCCAGCTTTAATAGATTCCTAGATAATGGGTCTCAAAGGTTGCCGCCATTTTGGATTTCCTCCCCCCCCCCTTTTTAGGTTTCTCCTGAATATTTCGAAAAATATTCAGTATTAAAATTACACGTGATTTTACAGTTTTAAGAGCGTACCATTCTCTACAAATTGATGCTCTTATTTTTCTTAAAACTTTAACAGTTTTTCAGATAATTCGTCTAAAAGTGGATGAATTTTTAAAAATCTTGGTTGCTTGTCCAGTCAAGGAAGGGTTTGAAAAAAAAACATTAAATCGTATAGTTTTGAAAATTTTTACACTTGTTTGTGGCTTTTGTTTTTTTGTTGTTGTCTTTTTACTACTTATTATGGGGAGGTTATGGAACAATTTGGCGCTGGAGAGAACTTTTCTTTTTGGATGTTTGGGTTTTGACCTAATTGTACTGTACTATGCGCAAAATTTTATTGAAAACAGTCCATTGGTTTAGGAGGAGATGTGGAACATAGTCACATAGCCACATACCCACATACCCACAATGACTTATATTATTATATTAAGATAATGAAATATAAATTAAAGACTAAAAAGTCGAAATTAAAATAAAAAATATATCTTCTTTCTTATATAATAATAAGAGTGCACTTTGAGAAAAACAGTTTTTTGTTTTGAAAATGTATTCCATCTGATTTATGTAAAATTATCTATCTATTATTCCGATAGAGTCGCTACATTTTTTCTCCTGATAAAGGAAAAGTGAACTCATTTCAATAATATTGAAAAGATTGAGTAAAAAGGGGTTAATGCATTTTAAAATACGTTTTTATAATCAATATATATGCCGAAAAGAATTAATTTTATACTAATATATTCACCGCACATATTTCATAGATTTAAACAAATTTTACTTAAAAAAATTTCTTCTTTGAATTTACTTTCTTTTTTTTTAAATATGTAACTACTCGGAAGCAACAACCCAACAAAAACAGCATTCAGTAAAATTGGCCCTTCAGAAATGACAGACTGTTTATTTTACTCAAGCCTTTTCAAATGCTTCTGGCATATTTTTCGTCGTGAATTTTTCTCTTGTACTTAGACTGAAAGAAATTGCTCTTAAAAAAACTACGATTCTCGCAACTTATTTAGACTGCATACTTTTGTTTATTAAAATTATTTAATAAATTAACTCATGCATATTTATATTTCTTTATTGCAAAATGAGAAATATACAATAACAATCAACACAGGATTTACAACAATAAGTATTGAAAAACAAAGAACTTACAAACACCTCACACAGAACCACCAGAAAAAAACAACAAAAAAGATTTTTGAAGTTAGCAGTTTGAATGCAGTTTACTCTACTTATTCACTATGGACAACACATACAAATATGTTTTAACATACAGTGAAAGCACAAACACATCAAATTCTGAAATATAATTGTATTTTTCGATTCTGGAGAAGGAGATCATTAATTGTTTGTTAAATTTTGTTTCTAAACTAGTTCTTCCTGAGTAACCGCAGACATTCTTAATAAAACAAGACTGACTGTTGTACAAAGCGGAAAGAAAGCAGCAGGCTAGACAGAATAACTTTGAATTAGACGGATTATTCAGGTCACTTTTAATTCGTTTTGCCATCACCCGTTTGAAATTTTTAAGCCCATATCAACATTTTAAAGTTCGTTTAGGTGCCTTTGAAGAGATCATTTCATTCTCGTGTTAAAATTCAGCATGAAATGTTATCTTTTGGAAATTAAAACCGTTCTAAAACTTCGAGACCACTGTATTCCTGTGAAAAGCCTAGTATCCACTTTTTCCGCTTCGGACTCCCATTCCTCCCCGGGAGATACCAGAGAAACCACTTGAACTGCTTCCTCCCATTCTCCCATAACCACCAGAGGTAATTCCGCCGATTCCTCCAAAGCCTCCAGAGCTGATTCCACCCATTCCTCCGTAACCTCCAGAGCTGATTCCACCCATTCCTCCGTAGCCTCCAGAGCTGATTCCACCCATTCCTCCGTAGCCTCCAGAGCTCACTCCTCTTGTGCCACCATAACCTCCAGAGCTCACTCCACCAATACCTCCAAATCCTCCTATTCCGCCACCCAAGCTTCCAGATCCCCATCCTCCTATAAAGAAAAAAAAAATGATTATATGGTGAAAGCATTACGAATCATGAAGTTTGTAATGGTCTATTTAATGCAAATATAATAGATGTATGATCGGTCTTAATATAAAGATAATATGCATAAATATCGTAGAATGTCCAATTTATTTTAATTGACTTAATCAAACTTTTGAAGTGACTCGTGAGTTTGCGATTGTTTTTGGATTAATTTTTTTCTTCCTAAAATAATCCAGTAATATTTTATGCTTTAAACATTCTTCTTTTGTTACTTTGATTATTGCTTCAAACTGCGACGAGATATTTTCGTTTCCTATAAACACCCTAAAATAAGTGACATTTGGAGACGCGGGCTATGTAAGAAATACCAAGAATCGTTCACTAACTGAAAATATTTTCAAATGTTTTCCATCATAAGAAAATAATACTTTGGCATATGATTTTGCCATTGTAAGATTGATACCGTCTGAGTCAAACGTTTCATGACGGAAAATTCAAGAAAACCAAAATATACGCTTAAAATATACTGAGAAATTTTATACAATTGAAACAGTCGTCGGAGAAGGAGAAACACATAAGAATTTCTTTTGCAAGAAGCTTCAGGTTTTTGAATTAATTCACTAAAATACTAGACGATCAGCTTAGAATCTGAACGAAAATTAAGTCTATCAAACTATGCAGAATATAAGAGATGATTTTAATTGATGAAAGTTAAAAAGAAATCTTAATGCAGATTCTAGCTCCTAATCTTTAAACATACATTTAGACAAAAAATGTTAGCATTCTAATTACCAATCATCTGAAAACTGATTAATAATAATAAATAATAAAAATCGGCTTAAATTGAAAAACAATAAAAACGACACGAAAAGAATTTTAATCTATACAAATTCTTCGTACATAAATTTTTGAATTGAGAATTGAAAACATTTCATAAGAACAAAAAGTTTTAAAGTTTTTCAATTATTTTTTATATAACAATAAGAGGAATACAGATAATCTTGGAGAGCTATATTATTAATTATCATTGAAAACATATATAAAATTAAATATATTAAAATCTCCCACACCTTTTACTGCGGTTGAAAAGTTCTAATGACGAGGATAAAAACAGATTGATTCATTTAATTCGTCAGAAAGGTTTATTTAACTTAAAGAATAAAATTTTGCAAGAATGAATTCATATCTAATTTTAAAACATGGAATGGTGAGGGAGGGCCTGTTAATAACGAACTACTTGAACCACCTTAGTTAGTTTCGTTTCGTTATGTAAACATTCTGTTTTAAAGCAACAAGAGGGCTACTTTAGAATGGACCTCGTAATTTTGAACCTTGGTCAGAAAACGAGGGCGACACCTCAGCTGACACCCGCTTCTCACAACACCAGAGTGAGGACATTTGATCCTCGAGGTCTGTTTAACGTGTACCAAGCACACATACACAGCGGGTCTTTGGTGAAATCGAGTTCCGAACCTGAAAGCAGCGATCCTAATACCAAGTCACTGACGCCCCTTCGTGGACTAACAGGCAGACGAGGTAGTTTTTGGTATTTCTTTCCACAACCAAATAATCAAACAATGAAAAAGCTAAACAAGAGATTTAATAAACTAATTCTTAAATTTTTTGAACAAAGCTTTTTATTTAATCAATAACTTAGACGAGTTTCATTTTTGGTTATGAATAAATATTCTAATCATGCTAGTGATTATATTATTAGAAAAGAAATCTCTCCGTGAATCTCGGAGAGGTTTTAAGTCGAATAGCATTAACGTGGCGTCAGCATTCAGCCGCAAGTTAAAAATTATTTCTAGGAAGAAAGGTAAGTTGGAGATCATTACCTCGTCCACCAGCTCCAGATCCTGCAGGTCTTGTCCATCTTTCCTGGATTCCTGCGGGTGTTTTCTCAACATTCATGACGACGTCGGCGGGGTTTTCCTTTCCATCGACTCCGGGCTCGTTGGTGTTGACGGCTGCAGAGAATCCGGCAGGTCCGGCTGAGTACTCGACCGTTCGGTAAAGTCCCTGGGCATCTCTGTATCCGTAGCTGCCTCTCACGTTGCCGCTGGCATCTCCTTGCTCGCTTCTGAAAGAACCACCTCCCTGACCATCGGGTGCCTGAAATCCTGTGGAATAGGGTCTAGGCTGGCTCTGGAATAGTAAGTAAAATAAGCTAATCGAATCATTTATTATAAAATATTAAATCAAAGAACCTTTAGAGTCTTGGTCTCACATTCCATAAGCCATTAATGTTTCTGTTTCCGATTTGAAACTCCTTTTTATGCATTTTTATGTCACTTATGTTGACTTGTTTCATGTCTGTAAAGATGGCATTTTGTGATCGAATGTTCGTTCTATGAAGTGTAAGGGTTTTGAAATGTTTTACGAATATGTGTTCCCGATGACGATGCAGTATGTTAGACTTTTCAGAGTTTAATTATAAATTAATTTATCGGTGCAATTAAATTCTCATTTTATACTATTGGCAGAATCTGGTGGTGAATTAGAGAAAAAATGAATTCAAGGTTCCATAATATTTATAGTAATTAATTATAAATTAAAGAATAAAATTTACAAAATAATTAAATTAGTTTTTTACGTTTTACAATGCGAGTACAAATGCTTTTAAATGCAGTTTTAATAATTCATTTTTTGTATGTAGTTTCTTTCCGAAATAATATGTTCGGCATATCCACAGAAATTTTACTAGTAGCTGAAGCTATTAAACAGTTATTTTTAAAGCTTTGCTCCTTATTAAATATTTTCCAGATAGTTTCTCTTTATATTTAATCATTTCAGCTCCAAGGAATTGATTTATTGAATATAGCATGGATAGTCTTTCTTGATGATTTAAATTTCAGTATATAATTAACTTCGGAATTTGAAATTCCATTTTCTGATATTCATAAAATAAACATATTTTAAGACAAGACCCTTAATTAAAATATATAAGTCCATTTTTTGAGGAATATTTCGTTTTTCTTACATAAAGTATAAATTACAAAAAAATTGCTCAATCTATATGGAAGGAGACTTGAGAAAAGGTTATAATTGTTTATGAACTAAGATCAGTTATCAAGATTCATATATGATTTTTATGGATTCCACATAATTTTCACATCGAGTCATAATGCCTAAAACTCCATTTATTTATTTTATAAGTTTAAGAATACGATACTTTGTGGCACGTATGGCTAATCGGTTTAGTAGTTAAGGAAACTCATAATTTGTTCAATGCAGTGTCATAATTTGAATTAAAAAGTTCACTTGATGTCATAAGTTACGAAATTTCTGTTAAATTAAATTCATATTATAAGAAGTGAATATGCATAATACCGTGAAAGCACAAATAAATTGTTGCTTTAATGAACAATCAAAAATAGATGTTAAAAGAGTTATAGAAACCAATATTAAAACTATTGTAGATACGCAATACATTAAATCAAATAATTTGAAAATTATTCTGATAAAAGGGAATTTGTAGAATGTAAACACATAGAAGGATCAGCTTTAAAATTCCTTACGACTGCTCCTGATCCCCAACTTCCAGAACCTCCTCCAACTCCATATCCACCACCAAGACCGCCGAGACCACCAATTCCTCCATATCCACCGCCGAGTCCTCCACCAATTCCTCCGAATCCACCACCGAGACTTCCTCCAGCACCGCCTAGGCTTCCTCCATAACTGCCACCAAGACTTCCTCCATAGCTGCCGCCTAGACCACCGGATCCACCAAGTCCTCCTCCATAGCTGCCGCCTAGACCACCGGATCCACCAAGACCTCCTCCATAGCTGCCGCCTAGACCACTGGATCCACCAAGACCTCCTCCGTAGCCACCTAAGCCTCCGATTCCCCCAAGACCACCTAATCCACCACTGCTTCCTTTACCTGCGACACATTGCAGCAACGCAATGGTGATGGCCACGATCTGGAAAATAAGAAACAACTTTTTGTAGAACTCATTAAATTCTACAACATTTTTCGATAATATAAAAGTGAATAATTTGAAAACATTCAATAAATGCAGCGCATACGGCACTTTTTGACATGTGTGACTCTTATAACTCGTATCATAAAGTAATCTGTCGATAATATTAAAACAAAGAGATCGAAAAATAAATTCTCAGAATTTGGGCCTTAAGGAGACAAAATAGCAGCATTCCTCTAAATATTTCAGAAAAAATATTTTTTTTATTTCTAACTAGTGGTTATAAATTTTTAAATAAATCTAAGAAAGTTTCTTAAAAAGTGAGGATGGATATAAGTGCATATCCTCTTACCTAGGAATACCGAGAATACAGAAAAAATTTTAGGATCGTTAAACGCATAGGTCAAACTTTCAATTGAATATGATTTGCTAAAAAGTATTGTGTACATAATGAATTATTTCATGGATTTCACTGGTTTGAAAATGCAGTTTCAAAGGTTTTCTAGAAAGTTTTTGAGATATATCAGTAAATCTCCAGGTCATGGATAAAGGTATTTATTTTTTTCCAGTTCCATTAGTAATTTTCATCGAGTGAAATCTCATCCTTTAAGGAAGCAGAATAACAAAATATCTGACAATATTTAATTTGAACACACTTTCTACCCAAACGAAATTAGGAAAAGATACATGCCTGCTGTTAAGAGAAAAAAATTTCATAAGCACAAGTTAAATCTATATAAGTAAGGCAAATATAGTTTCAGTTTAAAATTTTTAAAGTTCCAAAACTCATTGGATGGGAGACAAATTTCATCTGGTTTAGAGGAAAACACGATTGATATTGATACGAAAAATTTGGGTCTCAAATATTACCAACGGGAGTTTTTTCTCTAGAGTTTCTCGTATACTTCCACAATAAGGCACGTTTTATATTTAGCTTCGTGGTACAGAGATGAGAATAGACAATGCGTATTGGAATAGTATCTCTTCCCTTTGGTCTACTGGTTTCAAAATATGATGTAAAATCTATAATACTTCTAAAATCTGTCAAGACTATGCCTTTTCCTCTTAAATTGCGTTTTTAAGTTATAGTGTTTATACAAACATGCAGGCAACCTCCCTTTGATCCTGACTTACAATTTAAATTTAAAGATCACAATCTAAATCTCATCCATCTAGCTTAGTGCGCTTATAAGTTATTACTTTCAAGAATACTCACTAAAAACGAAACGTTAGACGTTTTGTTAGAAACGTCTAAAACATATCGTTTAGACATATTGGCAGACTGTCAACTAGATGAAGAATTCGGTCCAAATATGAGACACACGTACAGTTACGTAGATAATACCATGTGCCAAATTTTATCCATCTAGTTCATTGCACTTTTGAGTCATAGCGTTCACGTACATAAGGAAAGACAGACTTCCTCTTTTCGTTCAAAACTTGACAGAAACTTAGAATGTTGTGACAACGACAACGTACAAAATTTCATCTATCTAGAACACCGTTTTTGACACAGTCACATTTACAGACAGACACACATAATTTCCAAATATGTGTTTTTCTGACTCACGGGGACTTTTAAGTTAATATTCATTGAAATATTGATGTCGAATTTTCGGACAATTGCAATACATTCTATACTCAGTATACGAGAAAATAAAATGGTTGAGGAAAGCAGAGAAGTAAGAAATAAATGCTTCTCACCTTTAAAAACTTCATAGCTGCCTTTGATGCTGCTTCTGTGAAGGAAAGATCTTCAACTGGAGAATCCTGTTGAGAAGAGAAGTATATATACTCACTTCGAATAATGCGACGAAAAAGATTGGTCTGATGTAAGATGACACGTGACACAGACAATATGACAAAATTCCAAACTCACTTTCAAAAGCAAAGTAAATTAAAGCATTCGTCGAACCAGTTTAATTTTTGAAGATTGGATCATTTTCCATATAAGGCTTGTTGTGGGTTATCTTTTCTATTTGTTTTCTGAGTGAATAACAATAACGTAAATAAATGAGTAAAGATGAGAGATTAAAAATGAGGTCGTTTGCTTCAAAAAGCCACAATTTTTGTTAAAACCCACTCTTCTTAATTGTTCATCTGAATGAAACATTTGAAAATATTTAAGATATTTGGAAGGATGATTTTTATTTAAATTTAATGAACGCGACATATTCTGTTGTGAAATGCTCCAGTCTAAGTGCATCTGAAAGGAAGACCTTAAAACTTTCAAATTAATTTTCACATTTCCTTAAAATGTATCTTTGTTTAAAGCGTTGATCTTTGAAAAATATATATTATTAACTAAATGAAAGAAATGAAGTCCTTTAACTTCTAAGAGACAATAGCCCTGAACTGTAATTCGACGAAAAGAGATGCTCTTTTTTCCAACGAAATATGAAGTTTTGTTTCATTTAATCAAATTGTGTTATATATTATGTTTCATATCAAGTTTTTAAATAGAAAAATGAAATATCTTGAAATATCATAATTTTAAATGAATAAATGAAATATAAGATTGAAAAGCAGACATTTTAAAATTTTAATTTAGGTTAAAAAATGGAACCTGGTCAAAAAACCTGTTCAGAAGTATGCCTATTTTTTCTTTTTCTGAAGGATCACCGGATGTTTTATTTGTTCTTTTCATTTGGAATGATATAGCTGTGAAATTTATTTAAGAGGAGTGAAAAGATGCTTTTTGTGCAATCTAAATGTCTAAATATAACTTGTTGTAAAACATTTCAGTCAAGAAATTATGAAATCGCTTTAAAAATTTATTTTAGAAAATTTCTGTCATACTCACATTGATTATTAGAAAAAATCTATTTAAATAATTAACTCATAGAAATAAATAGATATTATTAATTCTTGCTTAAGCAACTAAACAATTTGCACGATTTAATATATTCTTTTTCTCCATTTTTCTTTGTTTAACCAATTTTTTTTCTTTTTCTTTTTTTCTTTATAGTTTGCATATGGAATAGCACAGTTAGGGTAAAAATATAGGATACTTTTTAGCATTTTAAACTAGGTTATATTATAAAAATGGATCATATCATTTCCATTTTACTTTCTGGAGGATAGTGAGTTTGGGTCTATGATCTTTTGTTCTTACTTCAAAATTAATACATTTTTCATACAGGCTCCCCTCCCCCCTCCAACTTTAGAACGACGACATCTATAATCATATACAGTAGAACCCCGGGAGTTCGAACTAATTGGGGCTGACCTCTGTTCGGATTCCGGGGAATTCGGATTATTCGGGAAATTCGATAAAATACTCTTGATATACCAAATGCAGTAGAGCAGTGCTTCCAAACTATGGGCCGCGACCCACTTGTGGTCCTCGGAGAGTGTATGGGCCGCGAAACGCTAGTCAGGGGAGCTTCAAGTCTTCACTCGGTTTTTTGCTTTATAAAAAATATCCTTTTTTTCCTTTTATAGTAAACTTCATTAATTATTAGCATATACGGGCATATAATATATAAATGTAGTATATGTTGTAACGAATTTCCTCATAATCAATGTCAGCTAAGACGGCTGTACCAGTGTTTTGATGTATTTTTCTCTAGGCACAGACTGCACGTAATAAATGTTTGTGATTATTTATTTTAAAAAGCTTGAAAGTTAGTTCTTCCAATTGCTTTTACGATAAAACAACATCTTTTTGTTAATAGCTAATAAATTTATTTTTGATGTAAAAATTGGCTATGTATCAGTCTGACGTTACAATGTGTTTGTATTTTTTTTACTTGAATATTTAGTTAGAGGGCCTCAAAATATTTTTTACACAACAGGTGGTCCGCAGAACCAAAAAGGATGGGAACCATTGCAGTAGAGTATTGACTCTGGGTGTTCTGTGAAAACGTACGGAAAGAGCACGCGGCAGTTTACACGGTACAGTAGCAAACAAGTTGAGGATAAAAAGAAGATATCTGAGTTTGTTTCTGCTAATTAAGGTGCTGTATTCATTCTTAAAGACCACTCCAAATACTTCTTTTAAGTTAGAAATAAGCATTAGCTTTGTTTCTGATTCTTAATTTTTATTTTCCCTTCATTTTCCAGTAAAACTCTGTAAGAAAATTTTAAAAAGTTGTTCAGATTATCCGGAATTTCGGATTACTGGGGTTCGGATTTCCGGAGTTCTACTGTAATGGTGTACACTCTATGTGTCTGTGAGGAGACTACGTACAGTGCCATCTACTGGCAAAATATGGAGTTAGTATTTTATATCTCGAAAACGGATCGAGATAAAAGTCAATTGCAAAAGTCAGTTTTTTATTAGCAAGATATGTAAAGCATGATCGATTTAGTAAGAAAAGACACCTTGCGCACATTGAAGTATAGACCAAAACACATCAAATATGCTTTTGTTGCGTCTCCACGAAACGCGGGAGAAAGGACTATTTGCTAGTTATTAGGTTTATTTATTAAAATTTATTGCTAAAAGTGCTTTCCATCAGCCACAATAGACAGCATTTCGGAGTTGAAGCAAAGGGCTAGATTTCTACAAAATGCTTCAAAAACTGGAAATCGGTGACAAACAAATGCGCGTTTCATGCCCTCTCTAAAATTGCTTCAAAACGGAACGTTAATATAAAAAAAACTAAACTTAGCATGGAATCTTTGTTTAGCATTAATGTGCGATTTTCGAGATATGAGCGTTATTTCCGAATTTCGAAGCAAGATGGCGCTGTAAGCCCAGATAGCACGTAAGTTTGCAGCAAGTTTGATTTTGACTTGTCATGGCAAAATTTGACGCGTCAAACTTTAATAGAACTTGTAGCAAGTTCGATGTGACAAACAGCGCCACCTCCTTTGCAAATCAAACTTGCTGCAATTTTGCAAAACAAGCTTCCTGCAAAGATAGCTCAATAAAGAGATAATTATCTTCGTCTCTGTTTTAAAAAGCATCCGATTTTTAATAGCATCTCCTAGACTGTAATTCTTTTTTATTAATTCAATAAATCAATGATAATTTATGAAAAAAATAACTTTTTTATAAAAAAAAAATTTTGAAACATTTTCCATCTTTTTACTAAATATATCACTCTCACTTTAAAGAAAACTATATCGCCTTTTTCTTAATTTTCAAATTTTAACGTTTATAAACAAAATTAAATCTAAAAAACAGTCAGTGTTTGTTGAACAATAATAACTAGACATTTTGTCCCATTTTAAAGTAATTACTTTTGAACTCTAATTTCATAATTT
This sequence comes from Araneus ventricosus, assembly GCA_013235015.1. Lineage (NCBI taxonomy): Eukaryota > Metazoa > Arthropoda > Arachnida > Araneae > Araneidae > Araneus > Araneus ventricosus. The sequence goes on along the minus strand of BGPR01004320.1, from coordinate 65,691 downwards.
ATTCTACTAGCAAATCGTAGTTATTAGCGAAAATCGCTCTCTCTTTGACTTCAAATTATATTCTCAACTCAAAAAATTAATGAAATCCAGAAAATAGTTAAAAATAAATCGAATCGAATCGAACGATGTATTAGCAAAATCTATCTTCTCCTCTCAGAGTTCAACTGGCTCAATGGTTAGCGTCTCCGCTTCGGAACCGGGAGGTCGCTAGTTCTATCCCGGGTTGTGTTTCGTGCTCTGTTTTTGCTATAATTTGCAATAAGTTTGCATGGCAAGCTTGCTGCAAGTTCGTTTCATGGTGACTTCGGAGCTTTCGTTAACTTGCTGCAAGCTTGCACTCTTGTCATGACAAATTTGTGGCAAACTTGCACTCTTGTCATGACAAATTTGTGGCAAGCTTGCTGCAAACTAAAATTGCTATCTGGGAGTGGTCTCATCGTGTAGAGCATAGATATTTTACTATACTCTTTTGTAACTTATACACTTTTATGACTAAAACTGTCGCTGTTCTGAAGTTAATGGGCATCTTGTTTATTCATGCTTGAATTTGCATCGAAATATCAAAAAAGTTTATATCTGCTTGCTGTCAGTTTATTAATGCTGAATCACTTATTATTTTTTGGAGAAGTTTATAAATATTTTATACATTATTGTTTAAATTTAAAATTTATTTTGAACTTTAAAGCAAAACCAAATATAAAGCGTATTGTATTCCAGTGAGTTTACGATAAATGCTTTTAATCATTGAATTATTTTATCATATCCGTATATCATCGTCGAGACAATTTTCAGTGTGTAAAGAAAACTTCCTGTAAAGAAAATAACTTGATATTTTTTAAATTTGAATCTTCGAATAGTAATATTGGATTGCATAAAGGTTTGAAATATGCTTAATACCCATGCGAAGACTCAAGCTTAAAAGATATTAACTTGTAGAAAACCCTCATCATTTAGCTTCTCTTAGAGAGCAAACGAAATTTAGGTGGTTGTAATGCCGATATCTTTCTGAATCGCAATGATAATCAACTGTATCAATATCTTATTATTATTTAATTTTCTTCGAGTAATTTTCGTATTTTTTGAAGTTACGATAAACGCTTTAAATCATAAATTTTTAATTTCTGTTAAAATAATTAACAAATACAATCACTCTTTGTTATGTTATGGGTATTTGTTACATTACAAGTACTTCAAATTTTGCTCAAATATACTGTAGTATAAGAAAATATTTTAAGAAGGGTTTCGTGACAGTTAGTAAAATAGTTAATTTTTTATTAATATGTAAAGGCATGAAAATATTTTCATCCTAAGCAAAGCTGGATATTTCAACTAGTGCTTAATAACTCTACGAAAGCAATGTAATTCAAAGCAATAATAATTAAGCATACCTTGAATCGAGCGGGTAAAACTTTTAATTAGAACTTAGTTAATTTTTTTACCATTAAGCATGAGGCGTCAAATAATTCCGGCTTTAAAAATTGATTTATAATGTGATACATATATTTTGGCTCTCAGAATGAAAGAAAACTGTATCACAGGTGAAAGAAACTGTATCAGAAAATCGCTACAAATGATGATATCATTAACGAGTTTGGCTAAAGGATAATTAGGCTCATAATTTATGTGTCATAAAACATAAAATTTCTGCTTACTAGAGATAATGAAGTAAGTCATTCGTATAATCTACATATGAATAAAGGCATATTTATAAAATTTCGTGTGATTTAAGATTTCATTTCTCTTCAAGTATTTGAGGAAAAAACTTCTATATTAGGATCTCTTAAACTGTGGTTTGCAATTAGACAGGAATGATAAATTCATTTTATACGTAAATGAAGATCTCAAAAGAGTCTGTAAATTGTACAAATACAGTAATAAAGTGCATGTTTGAAAATATTAAATTTAATGAATTAAGCGTTGTGGTCAATCATATTTTATTCCAACTTAATTATCTTTACAAAAGCAGATCCAAGCGTATATGATGGTACTTAAAATCACAAAAAGTCGTTACTGCAAAAATTAAATTTCGGATTTCATATCATTTTCTTTAAAATTATAAACAATCCATTTATAATATTATGTAATGTATCATTTTTGTTTAATCTAATCAAAATAATTACGACAACCAATTAATCCTCAACTCAATTCTTAATTGGATTCTGCGTACGTTCTAAATACTTTTAAAAACTATAGCTTAAACTTAAAAATAATTTTAAAAATATTCAAAATAAAATGATATATTGTTGAGGTATATTACTGGTTATTTCCATTTGTACATCTTTTTTTTTCATCACAGGTTTTCTCATAAATGAAAAGATTTTGCTCATTTACTTTCTGGACAAGTTCCTTTTACTTTCATTTCTTTTTCGTATCCCTGTAAAAATGCTGTTTGTAAACTGAATTTTAAATGTGTCATATTCTTAACAACTCTGCCCATCAGGTTTAACTGAGAGAGTTCCTTTCCCTTTAAGGATTCATCATCTATTTCCCTTGATATTATTTTTTATTTATTTCGTTTTATTTTTGTAACGTTGTCTCGTAATATTTTCAGAATTAACTAGATTTACCCGCTGTTAGCTATGCGAACATAAAACATTTGAAAACATGGTTGCAAATATATTATGTTTCCTTCCAGAAATTTAATATTAAAACTTTGACCTGACCCGAGAGTTCACTCAATGCATGAAACTTATTTTTATTTTTATTTTACGGCATTTGAAGAGAGTCTAACAATTATACCGACTCGAAAATCATCCACCAAAGGTCACGCAAAGGGATCCAAGAGTGGAACAAGAAAAAGCTTGTAGGGTTTTGTATGCTATATTATTCAATTTTATAAAAGCAACATCAATAACATTCTGTTCGATGAGTTTACCATTTGCATGAGAAATGCTGTAGCTTTCACGCAGAGGCAATCTGAGGCCCGGGAAAACCGGGCAAGTGCCCTTGGCGCCGAAGCCCGAGGTGGCGCCAAAGCGAGAGCGTAAAGAAAACAATATGGGTTAAAAGATCTATGAGCTCCATAAAAACTTCAAATAATTTCCCTTCTGTATCGGTGCCACCTTTCCTTCTCCTAAATAATATTTTTAACCCTTTCCTCAGTCTTCCAGCTGATGGCACACATAATTTAACTTTCTTATCAACCGTTAAATTCAACTATAAATGGAAAATAATAGGTTTAGGATAAGGCTAATAGTACTCCTTTTAGAATGTATATAACAGCCTCATGAAATTTCGTTTCGGAATAGGAATTATTAGAGATACAGTTTGGGAAAATTCCTTAACTCAGACATAAGAATTGTTTTCAGTTCTGGACTTTTAACAATTTTGGCAAAGTAACTCGAAAATTTTGCTCCAATATTCTTGAAGTTTTAATTTATGATTTTCTGTAAGATTAAACAATATTTTTTGAGTGTATCAAGGTGGTTGTATCTAAGGCTTTCTCATATCATGGCGTGACCCCAAAGGGGGACGACTCCCCTGGAATGGAATAAGTTTTTTTAAAAAGATTTTTTTGTAGATTCTATGTCTAGACAATAAACTAAGCCTATTCATGATGTTTTCTCATCATATTTCGAAAAATTGAATGCCTTGCGCCGCAAACAGTTAACAACAGTGGCTCTGAAAATTTTTCTGACTGCAGTAGCGTAGGGAGAGTAAGTACCTCCCGGATCATAATATGATTTTTTCGTCATTATTAGTGATTTTGCTTATGTAAATGACACCTGGAACATGGGCATTTTTTGTACCATCATCGTATTTGACTTTCAAAAGGGACATAAACGCATTAACATTACGTCATCTTGGCCACTGGTCTAGCTAGAGTAATTGGCGCCCAGAAAGTAGGTATTTTTTTGTTATAGTCGTCATCAGTGGCTTAACAAGTGTAAATGGCGCCAAGGGTATGGTGCAGGGTAAGCGCCAAGGGTAAATGGCATAAATGCAGTGTTGTTTTGACTCCATGGTTCCCTCCCTAAAACTGGCGCGCAGGTCATCTATACCCCCTTGCTCCCCTGTCGCTACGTCACTGTGACTCTTGCAGTAACTGTTACAGCTGGCGAGAAATTTTTTAAAAACTGAAACTTATCAAAACGCATCTGCAATACACTTTCCCCCCCCCCCCCCCCCACGAGCCATCAGGCTATGCAATCATGCCAATGTTTAAAGTTAAGGGATTATGAAAAAATTTGCAGATAAAAATGCAAAA
>BGPR01004320.1:0-46006 GCA_013235015.1 Araneus ventricosus | reverse complement strand
TTCTGTGTGCATTGATCTCCTCTTAAAATTTTAAATGACCTTCTTGAACACCCTGTATGCGAAGTTGCTCGGGATGGAAATATTGCTATGTATTTATTAATAAAAAAATTACTTTTTAATTAATTGTAACGAAACATTTGCTAAAACCTTCCTCAAACTTCAGCATTTTCAGCAAAATTTGATATACATACAAGATAGCATAGGTTATAATTATCTCATATTATATCGATTCTTAATGGCTTCGCGGTGTGAACTTCAAATACGAGAAATTAAATATATATTTAAAATTAGAACTCATTAGAACGCCAACAGTATCTTTAAAAGAATATATAATATTTTTAATTAAAAAATATTTTTATATGAAATATAATAATAAACGAAACTTTAAATCTGAAATTACTTATTATTTTCTCTGAAATTACTTAATTTAGAGAAAATATTAAGGAGAGTATTACATACTTCCTTCAATATAATAAAGAAAAAGATGCATTTTTATGCTAAAGTTAGTTTAACATTTTTCTTCTAATATCAAAATTAATGTCATATTTTGACTTTTAGAAATGGGAACCACCTATCTCAGAAAGAAAGTAATTATTAATTCGTAATTTTTAAATTCCAGTTTTTTCCTTTGGCCGTATAGCAAAATTCTCCATTTGAAAGCAGTTATTTTGAATATCGGTAAAATGTTTTAACCCAGGCTTTTATTTATTAAGAATTCGTATCGTTATCGTGAATATTTTTATTTCTTGTCAAAAGCAATTTCCTATTTTCTTCGATTTCTTTATCTGAACATACGCAATCAAATTTTTGAAACATATTAAAATCAGGCATGAATATAAATAGCATAAACAAGTTCGCTTTGAAACGTATATTAAAACTTTCTGTATCAAAACTATTGCGAAGTGGCATTTGAAATCACAATTCCCTAGATTTATTACAAACTTTCCATAAGCAAATAGAAAATGCCACGTTTTTAATTGTTTCAATTCTACGAAACAAAACGATGAAACGATACCTTTAAATTTTTTCTGTCTTTTGCTCCACAAAATATATGCCTCAAGTTTTAACATCCAGCGATAGACAACAACGTTTTAGATCGAGTTGAAATTCTTTTGCAAAAAATTTGAAATCAAAATCGCTGAAATTGTGTTGCAGAGATGGAAAAAGAAAAATGATGATTGAATTTACTGAACAAAATAGAATTTCCTCTTTTAAATGATGAAAATAAAAATTCACCACTTCAAACTGGATGTATAACGATAATAAACAAAACAAGTGCGAATGTTCATGTTTAGTGACAAAGCAATGCACAGTTCTTTAGATAAAAAAAACAAGTTCACATTTTCACATTTTGATGAAATGAATGCAAAATAAATGGTCAAAAGAATACTTAGAATTTCCGTTTTCTAGGTTCCTTTCCAATAGTTATGTTTGTGAATAGTACTCTGGTTATTTTGCCTTATTATCAAAAAATCAAAGAATTCAAGAAGATTTTTTTCTTATTTTATAAAAGCAAATATTGATGACTTACCAGAGATAATTGATAATTATATTATTGGAAATATTTTAGTCGCCGAGATATTCATCTACACGTTTTAACGAAAAATCTAATGTTGATGAAATCAAAGAAAAAATAATTTTCCGCTATTTTATTGCAATAAATAGTTTAAAATTAATCGAAATAAATAAAAGTAAAATTCATAAATAGTTTGTACGCTAAATAGAAATCTAACTTATTCAGTACATTTTTTTCAAATTTTGCTCATAAGTACTATGACGCATAAGGAATGTTTTAGTGAAGGCTTCGTGACAATTAATTAAATAGTTTAATTTTTATCCATTAAAAACTGTGTCACTGTGCAGAAAAAATATTATTTTATCATTAATGTTGCCATCGAAATTGAATGAAAATATTATAGATATTTTAAATCGTTTTATTTACCTGCCTCCGAATGTTTGACTAAATTCTCTTCATTAAAAATTATTTCATTCATTAAAAATTATTAATAACTTATGAAAAAATAACATTCGCAGTTTTTAAAAAAATTTTTTGGTACAGTCTGTGGTTTTTCTATCATATTTAAAATATGTAGGTGCAACTGATATTTGCATTTCAATTAAAAATAAGGTTGAGTATATAGTATGCATGTATTTAAGAAAATGCGTTTATTTGCGTGCATGTCGCCAAGTGATAATGTTAATAGCCCTTTGAAGAAGGTAGCCAAACGCTTGGGATATCAGGTCGCTTTTAGAGATTTTTATCTTTTAGTTCATGAAAATCTTTGAAACCGAATTTTGTATAAATTAATTATGCAATAAATTATTTACAGTTCGTGAATCTTGCTAAAATTTCAGATAGAACTAAGCAAGGATTTGATATGATGTGTCTGTATTACTTCAGCTGTTATTTTATATAATAGAAGGGCATTTTGCAGTTTAGTTTGGTTATGTTAATGTCCCGTTTTGAAGCAACACGATGATATTTTAGGACGGACCTCACAGTTTTGAACCTCGGTCAGATGACGAGGACGACACCTGAGATGGCACCCCCTCTACAAATTTCAGCACCATACCAAGAGCGTTTTATAGAGTGAAGTATTAAGTTCCTTTCGCATTGGATTAAAATTGTATACGATATACCTATATTTTTTATCCTACTGAAATCAGATTCGACAGTAAACACAGTTTCTTTGATATTTGAAAAAAGAAACGAATTCTAAATAGGAAAGAGAAGGAGGTTTGCATATCCAGCTAAAACAAGACAAGAAGAATTACACGAGAAATATTCAAATAACAGCTTTCTTCAAATTAAAGGCAGTTTCCAATAACGCACTTTTATTCATGTACTAAAAAGTAGTAAAAGTAGAATCCCTTTTACTTTAATTAATTTCTACTTTTTAATCTTTTATACTTTCTCATTTCTAATTTTTTGTCATTATTTTTAATCAAATATTAAAAATATTACCGAATCTTGAATATATTTTTTTCCTCAAATTCACTATCAGGCTTCATCTCTATTCATCAAACTTAGAATCAAACTTCACTGAAATTATTTGACTAATTGACACTTAAGTTCTGAAAATATTAAAATAGCGTATTGTCATGGGGGATGCATATGTGTACAAAATTTCAGAACTCTAGAACGTCAAAAACTGAATGATTAATTGATCACAAAATTCCATATTTACAAACATGAAATAATTCAAGTTGAATAAGAGTATGAAAAATTGAATATCATTCTTTTTTCATAGAAAATATTTAAAATAATGAAAAATATTGATAAAAAGTATTTCATCACTCTATCTTTATCTCTTTTATTTTTCAATTTCTCAAATAACTGTTTTTCTTTTTGCACACGAGTGACTCTTAAAAATTTCGAAAATACAGAGGAATCATTAATGATCATAAAGGTGTTCCTAAAATAAAAGAACTCTATCAGTAGCGATGTTTAAACTTCAAAAAACTTTTTTCAAATTGAAAAACCTAAGAACATCTTAACCCAGATAATTTAAATATAAATTAATTAGAATAAAATTATGTCCATCTTTACTGTGTGAGTGACTGTGTTATTTGTGGTTAGATAAAAAAATTAGACGAGTGTTTTTAAGAAATTTTTGTCAATTTTTATTTTAAGAAAATACTAATTTCGTTTTTTCATGTTTATTATCATTAAAGAATTACAAAATTCGAAACAAATTGTTCATTTAAATGATATGCACTTTTCAATTTTTCCAGAAAATGTCCTTTGTAGGGGAAATTCAGTAGTTGCCCATTGGTTTTCCCTTGTAGTTTCCATATCCGGCTCTGGATCCACCGCCATTTCCTCCATTCCAGCCATCTGTAAAAATGATAAAATAATGAATGAAATGGAAAGTAAAATTTTTCATAAACAACTGGGTCATTATTCGCAGTTTAATAATTTGTAGCTCTTTTTTGCTAACTAGGAGATGAAATTACAATTCCTTTTAAGCTTTTCCTCATGGTAGGAGCAGATGCTTTAGCAGAAACAACTTCTCCGCCTAGGGGCTGGTACAGAATCTGAATCACTAAGCCATTAGAATTTCACTCCTTTCATTGGAACTTATCAATCTATCTTGAATCGCTTGTTTAATAAATTTATTTATCTCTCTTATTTTTTACACTCCATGAGCGATGTTAGATTTACAGCTGATAAGGCAAAACTGGAACTGGTATTCTTCAAAACTAGAACTGGAAAACATACCAGCTTAGATTTTGCCATATTTTATACACGATTCTGACGCAGTCACTTAAAGGATGACGCAATAGCAGAAATGATGACGCAGTCTTGCGTTCCTTCACCAAACCTATCAAATTATCATCTTTTCAACAGTATTATTGCCCAATTTAAATTTTTCATGCCAGATTCATAAAAAATAAGAGTGGTGCGTTTCATTGGCCACTATGAATGTTTGAGATTTCATCCGGCTATAATCTGCCGGCTAAATTATTATACCTTTCCCGATTATAAATGAAACTTAAATATTTGAGATTTCATCCAAAAACGATTTGAAACGACATCTCCGAACATCTGATACGGAAAAAACTTAAATGTTTGAGAATCTGTTTGTGCTGCTTCTATCATTTTACGTAGAAGATGGGTGAATTTAGTGCAAATTTCACAGTTTAATAAATTTTCAATTAATATATTAATCTGAGATAATTCATGGTCGCTTTTCAAATTCATTTAAAATTTATTTAAAAATATCCTCTGGTGGTTGGAAGATCAAGCTGATTCAATTGCTCTTCATTTTTTTATAGCTCTAAAATTAACGGTGGACAGTACATTGAGTCATTCCTCCTTCCGCATACACATACAGCATGAATCTCATGAGTAGCCTCGGCGGTCTTAAAACTTCAATTAATTGCAAAAAGCAAAAGGTGTCAAAAATGTCCAGCTTAGGGTACTTGGTGATAAGTTTTTATGATCCTCAAATACAAAAAAAGTCAATAAGATAAAATAAAAAAAATTAAAAACCCTATCTTGTCGAGCATTAAATTCTCCTTCAAATAATATAAAATCTTTTGCCACTGCATTTTGTTTCTGCAGGATAAATCGGATGCAAAAAAAACGCCCATGAATTATTATGTATCTTCATGATAAAAGTTAAATATTAAAATTTGCATAACCTGTGTTATATTCGATAAAAACCGCAGAAATTCCTATGGAAAGAAAAATATGTTATATCTTAATATATACCGAATTAACCGCGTTTTTTTAAAGAAATGTGAATGAGCTTTAATTACAGGCGATAAAAAATTCAATGCATTTAAAAAAAATCTAGAATGCAAATTTGAATACAACAAGAAGATGTTGGGAAAAAAACCAATCTTGTTACAGAATTTGATACAGCATTATTGTATTCATCAAATTGAAATCATTCGAATAAATCCTAGTCTTGAGACGGTTTGTAGAATGGGGACAAGAAATATTTCGTGAGTTATTTCCGAAGATGCTGTAAAATTTTCCTAGAATTCTGTCTGTTTAATGCACAAATGTGTTTGGTGGAACAAGGAGATCAAATAGTGTGACCCCTCCTAACAAAAATTGCTTCAAAGAAATTAGCGATTTGACCCTATATAAAAAAGCTCTACTTTACTCTTTGTAAATAACAGTTTATATTGTCATAGATATATGTTTAATATTCCAAAATAGATTTCATTCATAATTAATTAAAGCTTTTCTATATTAAAATTACAGTTATACGCGTGAATTCCCAACCTTTAAAAAAGTCTCTCGTGCTAAATTCATTATAGACTTCATCAATTTGTATTCACAATCTGACTCTCTTAAAGCGTTTTAAATTTACGTTCCTATTAAAACAATAGGCTTCTTTAACCTGATACAACGTTTCAAGCTTCGAGGCTGAAGGATTGAGGGTTTGAGATCCACCTCCACCAAAGCTCCAACATGTATTTTTGCCCCTGGTACACCTTAAATCTACCGTACATCAGATGTCCTTCCATTAATGTGGTGGGGGAATTTCAAGAGAGCATATGGTTTAAGCATCATCCTCGTCATCTGACTACGATTCAAAATTATACAGTGGTGTATTTTGACAATATGAGACCATAGGCGCAAAACTGCTTTAAGTTTCATATCCCTACACAATGTCGTAAATTGTGTAGGGATATGAAACACTGCGATACACGTCGAATAGATTTTGAGGCCCCCCTCAGTCTGGAGGCAGGAGGCTAGCGTCTCTGGACATGTGAGAAAAACCACCACTGAAATTACGAGGCCCGCTTTAAAATACATCTGCTGTAACTTTATAACGGACGGTAATCCAAACTAAACTAAGAAAAATTGAAACAATAGCTAATATTTTTTTGTGTATTTAGAGGCTTTAAACCTGACTAGATTTTCTATTTCACTTGAAACCATGTCAATATGATTGTCCTTTCTTTGCTTATTTCCAAGATTTTCTTGGTTTGCATTCAAAACTCATTAATTCCATAGTCTCTAAGGCATATCGTAGACTTGGAATTCTTAAACGCAAAACTAAGGAATTTTCGAGTGAAATTGCCCTGAAGGTTTTATACTACGCTCATGTACGATCCAGTCTGGAATATTGTAGTATCAATTGGGATCCCATTTACCGTAATAAAATTGAAATTATTGAACGAATTCAAAACAACTTCTTGCGATATTTGCTTTACAAGAAAAATGGAATTTACTTACAAGATGTATCTTCTTCCTATCTACGTGATATGTTTAATATACCTAGTTTGTGTTCCAGACGAGATGTTTCTTGTGTTCTTTTCTTCTACAACGTAATAAATGGTTCGATCGATTGTACTGATATACTGAGCGCTATAAATTTCGCTGTGCCTGCCAGATCTTTTGAGGAACCAGGGTTCGTTTCCTAATGTGTATTCTAGATTTAAGTATATTGACAGGTTCTCGTTGTATAAATTTTATAAGACTTTTAACAAGATCTCTGGTGAACTGGACATTTATCATATGTCTCCTACTGTTTTTAAATCGAATTGTTTTCAACTTTTATATACATGACCTGATTTCTTTTTATTTTCTTACACTTGACTATACATATTAAGATTTTTATACGTTGATCTAGTGTTTGAATTTTTGACCCTTGCTTATTTTTTAATGTTTTTTTTTTATTTGGTGTTCTACATTTTTTTAAAAAATATTGTGTGATTTTTTTTCCATAATTCTATTTTGACGGTGTGCGGCATGGACTTTTGGGGCCTCGGTGTGTTTATGGTGCTTTTGTAATTGCATGTTTTCATTTTAAAACATTTATGTGTTTACATTTTTATAATTGATGAGGTTTTGAGCTTGGAACTGTTGTATTCTCTGCAGTTACTTTTTGTGTGTGTGTTTTAATTCACTTTGTGACTTGTGATTTTGTATGCTTTTATCATGCACTCTGTAAATGGAGTCATCTCGGTAGTGTGCTTTCTTTGAATAAATAAATAAATAAAAACTATACCACAATTCAGATCCTCTATAGTCCTATTTGTTACAAATAATTTGTCATAAAATATTGTTAATAATGAATGAATAATAAGAAAAATTAAAAAGCGCTAAAACTTACTACCACCAGAATTCATAGCTCCGGCTTGACCGGTAGGATATCCATTGCCATTTCCATACTGAGCGCCATTCTGTCCGATTCCGTACTGAGAATTATGTTGTCCATTAGGGGACTGGTATCCAGCCCCGGAAGATTGAGCTTGGTTCTGTAAGAACATAAATGGGCATCTTCTGAGAAAAATTTCACTCATAATAAAATGCTCATAATGTTTTTAAAGTGCCTCAGCGAAACAATTCACTTAATTAATAATTTTGTAACTCTAAAAATAGCAAATTATACGTGGAAAAAGAAAACAGGAAATAGCACCTAATAGAGAAAGAATTAAGGGCGGCTAATTAACATGCATTCGATGTGCAAGCTTTGTGTGAAAACAGTAACGGTAACGTGGATTTCAAATTCATTTCAATCTCGTACTTACGGATCTAGCTCATTCTACTCATTAAATCCTAGTTAGGGTAAATGATTTTGGGAAAAATTTAATACTGTAAGGAAGAGGTGAAGAAGCCTACATACACCAGTAATTAAGGAAAGTCATCGACAGCAGAAGTCTTAAGAAGTTCTGTTTCCAAGATATGGAACATTCTTTGTCGTTATATGTGTGTGAATCGGGGTTCCCAGCATCTATAATAAATTAGAATACTATGTTTGAATTTTGTGTTTATTTCATATGGTTGTAAATAAATTTGTATCGTTGTTGATGATTCTAAATTCGCTTTTTTGCTTTACACATGATAGAAAGAAACAAGATTAAAGTGTTTAAAAACTTAAGAAATTTTTTAGTCAAAAACTGTTAGTGATACTTCCTACTCTCTGCTTACTTTGTGTAGCATGTATTATATATATTAGTAGATTATACCAGAGAAATGTCTAATAAGCCGAAGTGTTAACGGCTCTGAAAGTTTCAAGATAATTTATTTCTTTATTTTACATGTTTAGAGGTTTAAAATTTTGGAAAAAAGCACATTAAAATAACTTTTAGAAAAACGCTCTTCTTGATTAAAGAAATAAATTTGTACAAATGATTTTATTATTTTATCAGAGATTCCCGATGGCTTTATATCCAGATCTCTCCGAAGAAAAGCTTTAATCAATTCAATTCCAATTTTAATGTAATAGTAAATACGTATAACGTATAACTGACGTCAAAAATGGAAACGAGAATCTCTGCACTTTTCGTTTTGACTTAGATTTTCTGCTTCTATTATTTTGAACAGTATTTATTCTTTTGATGAACCAATAATTTTCTTCCATTATTATAAATCAGTATTCTTCCGCCATAATTAATCGTATTAGATATCGACTGAATGTATTTCATCATTTTAGTGTATTTACGATTGGAAGTTTAGATACACTTAGGGAATATTCATTAACCATTAGCAAGCGTAATATATCCAGTAATTTCTTTTGTAACATTATGGATGAAAAAAAGAAAGTAGCATTTCTACATTTCGTATTACTTGCTACACGGCATAATAATTATGCAGAAGATATTCAATTTATAAAATTAAAATTGATGGAAAAGGCGAATATCACAAGGATTATAGGTTATATTTTACAATATTGTCTTTTTATTAAATTATATGTTTTTCGAATATTAAAATAAGCGTAACAAGATACACTTCGCTTCATTCTTCAAAATAATAAAATCTAAAAATTATTTTATGCAATTATAAAACGCACATGGAAGATAGTTATTTAAAATGCAAGGAGAGCCCAGTTTTCTATGTTACTTTGATGTTTTTCTATTTTCCACTGTCTATGACCAGAATTTTTCCTTATTTCCATTATATCTCTTGAAACTGCTTTTAAGATCCACCAAGGAGTATTTTAGATAGAGAGTAAAAATTATGCTTCTTTGTCGTACTATGATTAAAAAATAATAAAAAGAACAAGAAAAGAGACGGATTATCTATCTCAATTCCTAGGGAAATTCGTATAGAAAGCATTATTGCGTCTAATATGCAAAATAAACACATCCTCGTAAAACTGTTGACAAAGAGTTTCTACCAGAATTTCAGATAAAAGAGAGTTAGATGAAAGCTGTAATCAAAGTGGTCTTAGGCACCGCAATGTTGCTCCTGAAAAAAACTCTTATCACATATATAGTTTCACTTTCATTTATATGGAAAAAATGCTTACTCTGTTGCCGCCAGCTCCGCCTCCGTAATTCCCATGTCCCACTCCTGCTCCATTTCCGTAACCACCTGCTCCATTGTTGTTATTTCCCATACCACCTCCATTTCCGTAACCATTTGCTCCATTGTTGTATTGCGATCCCATATTTCCTCCAATTCCGTTTCCATTTTTTCCATTCATTCCATTTCCATAATTTCCTGCTCCGCCTCCATAACCTCCATTTCCACCATTGAATCCTCCAAGGCCACTGTTTCTTCCTCCGTTATTTCCACCTCCATAATTGTTGGCAAATCCTCCTCCATTGCCATATCCTCCTGTACGTCCTACAGCTCCAGCATTCATAGGACCATTTCCTTTGCTGTAGGAGTATCCTACCAATAGTACAATGAAGATTGCAAGCTGAAAGAAATAACTAGCATCAATTTAGTTTTTTGCTTCATAAAGAAGTTTACTTTTTAAAGACATATATATTAATATCAACTAATTGGTCATAAATATCACCTTCTATGCTTCAATATCTCTTATTTGAGTGGAAGAGATATCAAACATAGTACCCGATATTATCAAACTTTTAGCTTTACAACAGCTAATTTTTAGACAGAAATTTAACTTTCAAGTAAAGAAATAACTTAAAGGATTTCAGATAAAACGCATCGAAAATTATACTTATTAATATTAATCAAGATAAATCCATAATAAAGTTCAAAACATTTTGATTTTTTCCAAATAAACGTATAAACAAATACCTTTCACCAAAATAAAATTTTTTATGGTGAACCTCTGAAAGTCATTCTAGTACATCAAAATACGAAAATCTTTAGGTAAACAAATCACAAAAAATGAGATAATTATAATTTTTGTAGATCTATAATTTTATAAAGGTTAAAAATAAATAGCTAAATCAAAGAGTTCACAAAAAAGTTTAACTTTAACTTTAGAATATTGTTTATGAAAGCTTTTATTGTGTGAAATTTGTAAAATGGGCAATTTTTTAAATAAAAATATACTTAAAAAGCACCAATCTTGTTGAAAATAAATAAATTAAGATATGCATATTTCATTATCAAGTCTTTGAGGAAACATTATTTCACAAACTTAACCTTTTCTTTAAAAACGGTATAAATACTGCAACGGTAGATATTTTGCCCTCTGCTTAAAGCCTGGTATGAAAAAGATTCTAGTAACTTATTATTAGGATTCGTTTTTCCAACGGAGCTAATCTCTAGGAAACTCTTTTTCTTCAATATATCATTTTGTATCTCCCAACGTGTGTTTCTTAGATTGATAGCCTGTGAGATGAATCAAGAACAGGAAACTAGTCGAGGGTTGAAAGGAATTATTATATAGAAGATTATATTCATTTATAATCTTCCAAGACTTGGAAAGATTAAAAGCATTTGTCTCTGGTTCTCCGCCAAAATCTCGTTTTAAAAGGTACCTTTGAAATGTTGTCTACTTGTAATCTAAAGCTTAAATTATTTTGAATCACTTAAGAATGAAACAGACAAAATAAGCAAAACTGATTAGCCGGAAGTGCAATATTTATAGAACTTAGAAGATGTGGTTGGAGTTTTCATCTCGCCTGGTTTAGCATATCTAACCAAGTCCATGTGTAAAAGACCCATAAGAAGAGGAAGTGCTGCGGATTCGGTTGGTCAAAGCAACCTTGAAGAGGGAAAACTTATTTAATTCCAATTATAATTCAAAGAAAGTAAAAACCACGGAATAAAATCTGATAGAATCGAATTAAACAGACAAGGAATCCATTCTAGTCCACTTTTTCAAGGGCTATAGATTAAATTCAAAAGGGATTCAAATAATTGGGAAATTTTTCTGTAAGAGGCTTGACCTAAGTTTAACCAAAGCCTCTTCATAGCCCGAAATTTCCCTAACCATAAGATAAGTAAACAACAAAAGAAATTTCAGAAAGAAAAAACAAACATAATAGCGCTAACAGGATTGGTTTAAAAATTATTAGCCTTCTAGGAAAAATACCTTCATAAAAACATCAGTAAAGAAGAAAAATTCAAACTTACTCCACTCTTGCAAAGAATTAAAATGTCCAAATTCAACTCACAGACAAAGAATAAGGATAATCCAAATTAATTCCAATATATGCAGATAGATTGCCTTTCCGGAAGCCTTTAAATGGAACCTGCCCCATATCTATGAATAGCCTGGAGGAAAACCTCCTGAAACCAGCTTGACCATAGAGCTCAATTCCTTGTTAAACACACACATCTGTGCGTTTTTGGACAATATTAGTTTTGAGAATAGCCAGAATAGAGAACCCATAACCTCTTCCTTCAATTTATGTTCTTCAGCCATGCCATTCTTAACCCAATAGGATACTGGAACACCCAAGAAGAAGTAAAAATCCCTACATAACAATTTTTTTCCCATATCGTCTCCATGAAAAGAGTTTTGGCTTACCATTGCTTGAAAATGCTTCGATACCATTACTTAAAATTGCAAAAATACATGAATGCATGATATTGCCTTAGTATTTTGATCCACCCATGCGGACATACAAATTTCGACCACTAACAGTTTCGAAGAACAACACTAACTTAATCCAAGTTCTAAATACAACTGAAATTTAAAATTATAAAAATGTTATTAGAAGAGACTTATCGGCTGGTGATCCAACAGCAAAACCGGCACCTCAAAATATAAACAACTATTGATTCCGAGCAGTTCTATTTTATAACTGACGCAAGTGCCTATTTCTAGATCAAAGTTTATTGCTTCCTGATATGTCTGTTAGAATAAAGCAATTTTGGATACCGAAATACCAAAGTTTACGATTAGAATACACTCTCATGTATACAATTTTAGGAATGAATACAAGAAAGAAGAAATAGAAAAGCACGATAATTCTTATAACAATTTTCTCTTAAGTAGAATTTTTCAACTGTCTGAATTTCTAGATTCTGTTTTTCGATTATTTATGAAACATTTTCTCCACTTTCTTGTGAAGTTTTTATGACTATGGAGTATGGTTTTTAGGACTTTATGGATTCCTTAACAAATTTCTACGTTTAAATTTGCACGTCTTATGAATAAATTGCATTGATAAGTCAAATTCACTTTTGAAATAACTTATTTTGAGATATTTCTTAACATAATCCTGAAGCAATTGCGAGAGAATTTAAAAACATTATGTAAATATTGAAATTTTTTGCAATATATTCTTTTATGTACGTGCTGAAAACAAAATCACTATTCTCAGTTCCACAGACAAAGAAACATCAACGAGTTCCAAACACAACAATTAATTAATTCCAATATATTCTTTCTTTTACATGCCGTTTCTCACTTTTACAGGCAAAGACAAAACAACGAGTGGCCTACGCAACAATTAATTAAACCTAATACATGTTTTTTGGTTAACTGCTGAGACAATATTACCATTCTCATTTCCACTGGCAAAGAGAAATCATCAAGTGACCTGCACGACAATTGTTTAATTCCCATATATTCTTTCGTTTACATGTCGATGCACAATTTTGTAGGCAGAGACAAATTAAAGAGTGATTGATCTTCACAGCAATTAATTAATTCCAATGCATTCTATGATTTACGTGTCGAGGCAAAATTCCCATCCTCAGTTCCTAAGGCAAAGACAAATAAATGAATGACCTACACGACAATTAATTGCACTATATTCTTTCGTTTACATGCCGATTCTCACGTTTACAGGCTAAGACAAATCAAAGAATGACTTACTCAACAATTAATTAATTGCAATACATTTTCTCCTCCACTTGCCAAGGAAAATTACTTACACAAACAAAGACAAATCAACGAGTAACCTATATAGCAATTAGTTAATTGGAAAAATACATTTATGCACATTTCTCACTAAAAGTCAATTAAATACATTTATGCACATTTCTCACTAAAAGTCAATTAAATACATTTATGCACATTTCTCACTAAAAGTCAATTAAATACATTTATGCACATTTCTCACTAAAAGTCAATTTCAGAAGAGAGAATTTTACCTGAGTTAAATGCATGATTGAGAGGGAAAATCTTTCACTTCTTTGCAAACTGCTGAAGAGATCTGTTGAATCTAACTCGTCTGCCAGACGTATATATATACTAAGCTGCATCCAAAATGCTTAAAAGGAATTTTTTAAAAAAAAGGACGACAATCGGTATGACCTATAATGTGTGATATTCCTATTATTATGCTATTACCAAATTAGTTCAATCGTGAAAAGTGCAATCTAAACTTTTTGCTTATTTTTGATGCATTGTGAAAAGGAGTTATTTTACTGGCAAAATTTAGCTCATTTATGTCCAATTCAGAACAGCAATTTCAGAAAAGAAAGGTCATCGTAGATTGTTAAAAGAAAACCTGTGCTCGTTTCGGATCATAAATCGCAAATTTAATTTCGAGTAGATTAAACGTATCATCTTTAGTTCCATTGAATGTATAATTATGTTTCTTTCTCTGTTTAATTAGAATATGATTGAAATGATGGAACCAGGTTAAAAAAATGTCCTTTCAATAGTCTTCGGAAACATATATTTCAGTATATTTCTCAAGCATTGTTCCGTTTCAAAATACTTTTCCAATTGTTCAGAATAAAATAGGAAAGAATGCAGCTTTGTTTTTATTGTGATTTTTATACAAAACAAAAATTCGTACGTGCAATATTTTATGGTTACGAAATCCAGCTCTGAATTTCAGAGACGATTTAGAAAGTTTCTGTTTAAAGCAAAGACGGGGGTAATTATCAGATTTTATAAGAAATTATTACATTTCAAATGGGTTACGAAATTATTTAGAACTTGCCATTATTACAGGAAAATGTTTATTTTTTTTACTTCGAATTTAAAATTTGTAATGAAAGTTAAATGAATCCCCTTCGAAATGACCTATGAGGTGAGAAAAAAAAATTTAAACATAAAACATTTCGAAAACTTATTTTTATGATTTTTTATGGAATTTCTCGCATTGCTACACACAGTTTACTTTTGAATAATAGGTGCATTCTCTGAACTCAAAATTCGGTTTGTTTTCAGTCACAAAGTTCAGTCAGACAGTCACTGAAAGAAAAAGCATAATGAAAAGTCCTCGTTTATGAATCAATTATTTTTTAATTATATGCCAGTTATAATAAATTCTATCATTTATAACAACTATTTTTCATTATGGTCAAAACTTTCGTTATGAGGCATAATTTATTGTTTGAATATTCTAAACGCTGTCATTGAGAACGGAATATTTCAAATTAACCAAAAATGATTCACGTTTCATTGTTGATGATTATTCATTAGGCGACTTAATGAATAACTATAATAATTAATTAATGGATTACATCTTATTTCAAACATTTTTCGTTAAATGAAGGAGCTATTTGTTAATATGCTTTCCCAAATTTTAATAAAATTTTAGTTTAGGGGTGGACAAAATCTCAAAGTTACCTATTAAAAGAGAATTTTAGTGGAAAAATATAAAACCTTCCCCAATTTTTCAGTTATTAGAAGGTATTTAGAATTGGATTTTGACTGCCTGTGTGGTTATTTATTATTGTCTTTCACCAATAGCAGTAACACTAGCAATCACACATGTCTTGATGCAGTAGAATTTGGGAGTAAAACGACCTGCAAAGTGATTATAGCTTTCCATACATTGAATCTGTGGAGAGGGAAATCGTGGAGTTGTTGGTATAAGTGTAGAGCCCGTCCGTACGCAGGGGAAGAAAATTGCTGGTACAGCAATTATACCAGCCTTAAGGAAAAGGATAGCCACAAAGAATCAACTTCTCACGTTTTAAGCAATACGGTGAACCTAAATGATTAGACTGACGTAGACAATATGGAAATTGTAAGCTTCGAAAAAAAGACTCCATTACTGTTGTCTCATGTGTCGACCTCCCACAAGTAGTCGACGTTTGGTTATCGTTGTTGGAGACAAAGGCTAGATACAGCACCATTAATATGGCACAAGAGGAACCGAAAAGCTGCTTACTTATACTGCAATTTCTCATCTTCGTACTCGAGGGGGGGTATAAAAATTATAAATCCACCATATCATGCTTCTTTTGTAGATATAGGGTGACCATAAAATAATTTTCCCTGTTTGGAGGCATCTGCAGCTAAAACTAATGAACGGAATGAAACCAAATTTCAAATACAGACTGTGGAAAACACGAGATTTCAGCAAAAAAAGTACGAAAAGTCGCCGATAGGGGAGATTTTGGCGCTACTGTCACGTACGCACTATGAAATTTGCACAATCGAGGTAGATTATGCAAATTTCATAGTGCATGTGTGATTTTGGAGCTGTTGGAAACGAAAAAATTTAATGATTACAATGAATGCACGGAAAATTGATTATGTAAAGTTTCATTAATGTTCGAATAATAAAAATGCACGTGCAAAAATGAATGGTAACAATATGAAACTCACGGAAAATTATTTTATTAATCAACATGTACAAGATATTGCATCCGTTGTATGACGTTCTCTACTGCTGCTAAACTGTCACCTTGGATGTTTGTAACAGCACGTCTTATGTTCTCTTTCAAGGCACATACGCACTAGGAAATTTGCATAATCGACCTCGATTATGCAAATTTCACAGTGCTTTGGCAGGCACTGGTTTTTGAACCGGAGACCTTTGGGCCCCGAGTAGTGCATCCTAACCACTAGACAAAAGGAATTCCCATGGTCCGGAGGTAGATACTGACTTATATCCATCACAGATTAAGATATCGCAGCACGATGCACTACAGGAGCAATACCCAGATTGTTTGATATTATCTGAATATCAAGGAAGCGATAATTGTACTTCCGTGTTCTACGTGCATATGCGGAGATTGCTGCCACATTGTTTGTGAGCAGCCACGTACAGCCTTTGTGCTAAGAAATGCGTCACATACTTTGTGCCATGAAATCTGTCATAGATTTTGAAATAGGAGAACTACTTGCTGTAGGAGTTGTAGTGCTGTCATCTGACGGATGTAGCAGAAGATGGAATTGATGCGATTTGTGGTGCCTCCATCTGTTAGTAGGACTGGAAGTAGGTATTGAGTGTACTTCGTCCGGTAGTCACCACTGTGGCAGTTCTTAGATTAGAACCGGAGTCCTTTTGGGTCTCGAGTCGAGCATCTTAACCATTAGACAAAAGTAATTCTTATGGTCGGAGGGAGATACTAACTTATATGCATCACAGAATAAGATGGCGCAGCATGGTGCCTTACCGTGCATACCTGACAGTAGCGCCAAACTCTCCCCTATTAGCGACCTTTGGTACTAATTTTTTTTCATGGAAATCATCTCCCCATATCTTCCACAGTCTGTATATGAAATCTGGTTCCTTTCCGTCCATTTAGCTGTAGATGCCGCCAAACAGGAAAAGTTATTTTATTTTCACCCTGTATATTCCATAGTGATTCAAACAAAATCAATACGTGAACATCCCTATTAGTACAAGATGCATTATAATATTATGATATTTTCACAATTTCGTCGTTCAGAATATGGAAGAGCATCGAGGAGATATCGTACAATATCTTGTGCTAACAGGGATAACTTCAGCTTGTTTCACAAATTATACATTTAGCTTAATATTTGTTTTTGCATCATCTTTATTTTTTATTTATCATGAAGATAACAAAATCTCTAACGATATATTTGTGCTGGCGGTTTCTCTACATGAAGAGTAACGACGTTTTAAAAGAGACGCTGTTTGAAGATCAGTAAACTGTAGTTAGGTAATACTCTGGAGAAAAGTCAGCGATTTTTTTTCTTTCATTTATTGTAGAAATCGTGAGAATTGCTACCGATTATTCAATATCGTTACCATCTTAGTTTTCGTCATTTTAAGAAAGTTCTGTTATACCTGTTAAAGCATTATGATCTTCAGCATTTAAAAAAATTCTTCGAGAGTCTTTTTCAGAAATAGTATGTCTTTCATAAAACAAGTGGAAAGCGAATATTCCCTTTTTTGAAAAGAAAAACTAAACATAATAAGATCCTCAATAAATGTTATCCAAATATTAAAAAGAAATATAAAAATAAAGATAATTAGAAAATTATTTAAAAATCATAAAATTTAAGTAAATCTTTATAGAATTGTTTTTCATAGATATTTATATCAATAAAAGATACTGATAGAGGAGACATTCGTGTCTCTCTAGGTTAAAAAGTACGCTTTAAATAGACGGTTTCATCGTACAAATATTTATTCTGTTTCCAATGTTAACTTAGCCCTTCAGTACACACGCCAATTTTTTGAACATAAAAACACTCGCATGCTATTTTGACTTCGAATTGTTAAAAAATTAATTTTTATTGGCTTTTCCAACAAAAACAAAAATTTACTGCATATATGAACATTTTTTCCAATAAATAAGTTGTATTTCAGACACAAATGTGATTTTCAAAAATAATAAAAAAAAATAATTTTCTTCGTTTTTTCATAATGATTCTTTATTCATTCCTTTCTTACCTATTCGATTCATATAAAACTTATTGTATAAAAAATACGTAATTTTTTCTGTACAAAAATATTGAAATTAATAAATCCTTATTTTTACGTATTGTTTACATTTGAAAATATATATGTCACCGTTAAAGCGTATAATTCAGTTATTCTATAGATTAACTGATCAAGTTAGTTAAAGTGTAAAATAAATTATTTATTTCACACTTTACCTAGTTATTCTATGAAATAACTAGGTATTCTATAGAATAACTAATGATAGACCGTTAAAGTGTAAAATAAACATTCTTACATTAAAACAAGTCCGCTTTTTCCTAAATTACGCTCTGATTGAATATCAGCCATAACCGATGGAAAATTAAAAGCACTATAATAGTGTCATAAAACTGTAATGTCGCTTTCTTGCCATATTATTCTTATAGTTGGAAAGAGAGATTTACAGGAATGCGTATTGGAAGGAAGTCAAAGACAGTCGACCTTGGCGACAAACTTGGCGACAAATTTGGCGAATTCGGCTACAAAATAAAGGTTCCAGAATATACAGGAATTGTCTCGGTATCTCTATTAGGAACGAAGTTATGGACAAATTCCACTATAAACGCAGATTCCTTACATTCAATGAGCTAGCGAAGCTACTAGGTTCCGTCTCCCGCTACTAGCGAAGACGTGGGACGTTTCTTAAAAGTAAAAAAAAAATCCGGTGCCCACTTCAGATGCTGAAAATACAAATAACCAATCTGACTAATAAACAGGCTGCATCATGTCGGCTATTTTACACTTTAATGATGCATGGACCCTTATTCTATAGAATAACTAGTTAAAGTGTAAAATAAAAGTTTATTTAACACTTTAACTGACTTGATCAGTTATTCTATAGAATAGCTAGGTATTCTATAGAATAACGGATTTCATACTTTAACGATAACATATATAATGAATATCTTTTTCCATGTAAGCATGTTGCATTCAGAATCTGAAACACCAGCAGACATACGGAATAATACCCTTATACCCCAGTGAAAAGTGAAAAAGTCCATTTTTTGTATCTGCTGCCGTAATCTTCTCTTAGAACACCCATGAAGTAAGAGGAAATAATAATTCCAAATTTTAAGAGAAATTCCTAGATTTTTTTTTTATCAAAATAGAAATGATCTGGTGAAAAACACCGTCCCATCTGCTTGCGGGTTAAAAAAATATTTTCTTCCTTCTTTGAGGTTCGATACGTAAACTTTGCTTATTGTCTTCAGCAGCCGAAAAACATATTATTTATCTATAGGATTTGACGTCATAGCAAACGACAGCTCGTGGATTTCACTTTCTAAACGTAAATATGTTATTGAAATTTGGAAGAAAAAGAGATACAAAAATTTTAAAAAAATGCTTTTATCTTTACGAAAAATAATTTGTTTTCTAGAAATGGCAAAAATCTAAATTATTTTGAACAACACTTTTTTTTTGAAAAAGAGGGAATGTAAATTAAACATTTTGAAAATTTCTAAATCTGAACTTATTTTAACTACAAATACGCAATAAACAATAAGAATAAAGTATTTTCAATCCTGGAACTTTTTTTTCCTTTTGTAAGGTTTTTTAAAGGTTGCTGCGATTACGACGAGCTCGGCAACAATCTATTAAGCTCAACCATACATGTTTTTTTCTGCTATGCAGCTCATTGTAGAGTGTGAAGCGAGCAGGGTTTGAACAGTAAACCTGGGAGGATTGCTACCAGTAGCGGCAGTGGTGCTAAAACCTAAAAAAGCAGTCGGGCTTTTAGAACCCATAACTACCCACAATATTATTCACACAAATTTTACAAATATATAATAGGGAAACTTGCAGAATTTTGACAACTTGGACGGATTTTAATGTGCAGGGATAGAGTAGTAATTTTAATTAAAAACAAATAGTTAATTTGTTTATCTTCAAAACAATGTAGTCAACTTTTTTATGAAATACAATTTAAAGTAATGAAAAAACATCTTAAATTTGTGTCGGCAGTCCAGTTTAGGAAACTAGCGACCCAAATTGGAGCACTGGTTGTCCAGATTGGACAACCAACTTCTAATAGCAACAATTAAAGCAAAAATATTTTTAGATTCTCAAATTCTCTCCAGCGCACAATGGGTGAACCCAAGTATAACATTTTATGCACCATATCAGTTCTTCTTCTTCGTTTGTTTCCTCACATATGAAACAAAATTACGTAAAATTAGATTTTTTGAACCAGTATTTGATGTACTTTAATGCCCTTTTATGGCTCCATTTATATTTGCTTTGAATTATTATCTTCCAATTTATAATTATTATGAGTGATTATAACTGAGTTTTGAGCTGTTCCTCTAGTTCAAGAAAAATAATCCCTATTGATTTAAACGGTCCAATTTAGGCAACTGTTTTGGTCAACAACAACAAAAAAATCCCCCTAACATTTTCTAAAAACTATTTTATTAAATTTATTACAGTAAGTTGTAGACAAACAAGTTTCGTATCCTAGGATATAATAACATATTTTTTCATTACTTACTTTAAAACAGTGGAAGAACTATTAGTCTTTTGTTAAAATATTTAATTAATGATCTCTAAATCTAAACACTTGTTCTTTATCTGTAACCACGTAGCTCTTTCTCTTAAAAAGGACTTCACAAACCACATCTGTATCGCTTAATTCGCCTATTTTACATCCCAAATATTTAATAGAATTGAAATTATGATAACAGTTCAATCTTGGTATTAATTCAAATTCGTCAACTCTCCCCTGATATTAGTAAATTATCCTCACAATAAAAAGACCCCCAGAATAATAATATGAAAAAGCGTTAAAGGCATTGCTACATAAACGCAATCATTTAACAAGTTGTAACAGGATGCAAAGCCTTTCCTGTAGAGGATTTTGGGCAATATGAGTTTCGGAGTTTCCCCTCTCTCTTTTTCCTACCCAACTTCTAAAAACAGATTTTTTTATTGATTTTAATTCAATCTTTATGCAAGCAGTTTTTAAAAAACAAATACTGTAACAAGCTTAAATGACAAAACCTTTATTACCGGTCACCTTAATGAAAGTTGGTTTTAGCATCGAGATTAATAATAAAAAAATAGTTAAAAAATACACATTTTTTTAGCACATACAAATTCTTCTATACAAGGTTTAGCAAGCAGTAAAAATAGGACCACACTAAACTGCAGGCATGAAAAAACACGAAAATAAATTCATAAAGATAATGTTCTGAAATTTAAACGATATTTGATTTTAATTTGAATAAGTTTGAATACCTTTTCAAACAAATAAAAGTAGAAAATGAAATCACCCTGAAAATACTCAAAAAACATTTCAAGACATCGGGACCTTCAAAGTTGTGAAGCCGTCTAAGCAACTCCTACTTTTCCAATTTGCTACGACGGCCCTGGTTAATCATTCGTAAAAGGTTTCAATGTTTTTTTCTCTGAGCGCAGATGCAATGCTCCACACTCTCTCCGAAAAGTTCTGCAAACATTGTAAATGAGAAAGCATGAATTCAATGACGCGGCAGGATGAAGCATGCATCATTTTCTCACTTTTAACACGCATTTTTTACATCGCACTGAAGTTCCGCTAGAAAGCTTATAACATTGGGCCTCTCTGAACAGACCAAGCACGAATCACTTCCTTATTTTAAAAGCGCGTTTCTTACATCCCGCTGAATGTGTACTGGGAAGCAAAATTACTATGAGCGGAAGGGCGTTTCAATACGAAATCCGTTCTACCGCTCGTTCCGTAGCGACAAAATGGACGCGATTGCTCACCTGAGAGTTTTCGAGAGAATAGAAACTGCAACATACAAATAGACAAGACAGTTTCTGAGACAACACACAATTTGCTTATTGACGCACTGCTTCACTTTTTCGGTTAAATGCACGCCACTGATTATTAAACAGTCCTTCTGGGGCTAGGAGAGCGTTAATAAGCAGGAGGCGGAGCCCCCACTCTTTGAAAAAATGATTGTTTCCAAACTGCATGGTGAAGTTAATCTTGTGAATAAAATATCGTCGCTTCACGAGCAACAACACCTATCTCGATTTTTTGAAATTTCAAAGAGGAAGAAAATACTCAATTTTTCGCAACCAATAACGAATATCTCCAATTTCGGTTGACATCTGAAAGCAACATGCAGTCTCATGCTCTTATCAGATGCTAAAGAAATTTAGAAATATTCTTAATTGGTTGCAAAAAATTAAGTACAAGTGTACGCGGGAAAGTCCACCTAATATTTCCTAAGAAACGTTTCGCTTAAAGAAGAATTTAAATTAATCAACCTGGAGAAGATAGTATTAAAATACGACGGATCTCTTTCTGGTTATCAAATATTATTTATTTTTCTCCGTTGAATGGGAGTTGAAATGTTGATGAGTATTACATTGATACTGAAAGGCTTTTACATTGGGCCAATTGAAGGCGCTACAGTTGGCAGGCGGGGAATCATACCAACGTAACACAAACATTTTTATCTAACCATTTTAATAAGCATTATTTACTAATAACCATTTTCACTCAAACTTCTGTACAATAAATTTCCCTGCGCTCTTGACACACTCAATTCTTATGCATTCATTTCTATAATTTCTAGATTTATATAACAGATTTTACTAAATAGACTCAGTGGCGTAGGATGAATAAATGGCCTTCTAGGCATAGTATTTTCTTCGACACTGACGTTACTATTGATGTTCTAAAACGAAATGCTTATTACTGATTTGTTTCAGCGGTGTCCTTGAAACTGCCGCATGGGGCATTCATAACTTCCCACCACCGCCTGGCCGTCCATCCTTACAGCACTGGGACTGACCGCCATTTCACTTTAAATATCATGAGTGTCATTCTTGAGTCGTTTTGAACGATATTTTTCAAAAATTAATTCAGGTACTTTTCAGTCTGTTCAACAGCAGTAGTCTCTACAAGAAATTTTTGGAGCGAAATCCAGTAAAGCACCATTTTGACGTTTCTCATTAATACGTCGTTTCATCACAGCCCCGATTCATTCGTATTCATAGTAATGATAAAGTACTTAGATTATACGACACAAAGCTTCGATTATAAATCGTTTTCTTCCTTTCTAAAACGTGAAAATTTCCTCCTTTCTTGTACTTGAACTGTGATGAAGTTATCATGACTTCGAAATTATTCACAATTGATGAATTAATAGAAGACAAATTGCCTGGAGATACTTTATGCAATGATGAAGAGGTTATTCCACCTTCCTTCAAGAAAGAAATGGACTCCATTGAAAAAAATCAAAGTGTTTTTAATGTTAAGCTTTTTGCGTTTTGTGTTTTTGCTTTTTAGCTTTTTGTGCTTTGTGTTTTTGCAATTTACCTTTTTTTTAGTGCATTGTTGTCAGTGATGATTTTTAAATTGTTCTGCTCACCCCTTGGGGTTCTTAGTAAGCTCTTTTTTAATGTAGTTCATTTCTTTTGTTTTATGTTTCCCCTCCGGCCTGTGGAAGGCCTTACACCCTCCTGGGTAGGCTGGGCCGGAGCGGGTTGTAAATGAATAAATTTTGTTAAAAGAATGGTGAAAAAACATTCAATGAACTTAATTCGATTCATAATACTGCGTATAATGCTCATAGACAATCAGCACGTCAGACGACGGTTAAAGATTTTTTTAATCAAACGCCTACAAGCATGCGCATAAATCGTATAAGATATGTATAATTAGTAGTACTCATGATAAGCAATAAAGGTATGGTTTTTCTCACTTTTACGGTAAATGTTTAATTTTATAATTTAATGATTG
Source organism: Araneus ventricosus (assembly GCA_013235015.1). Taxonomy (NCBI): domain Eukaryota; kingdom Metazoa; phylum Arthropoda; class Arachnida; order Araneae; family Araneidae; genus Araneus; species Araneus ventricosus. Next base: position 22,056 of record BGPR01004320.1, on the reverse strand, counting down.
ATTTCCGTACTATGTAGTATTAAACTAGTACTATCTTGACTAATTTTAAAATTGAAACTTTTAAGCGAATTTGCATTATCAGCATTAAATTTGTAATAATCAAGATTTTTTAGTAAAATTTCGATTACACGTCTTTTCACTTATACGTCAGTCCCTTGAAAGAAGCATAAACGATGCTTTACTCTACCACTTTTCTATTATCGAGGTAGGCGCCAAGTGCGCGTAAGTGCATGAAGTACGGCAATCTTGGATGCTAAGCTGACAAGATATCTCCAACTTCTTAACGTAAGATGGCAGAACTTGGCACATTTGACTTGTATTTTGGCTGCTGTCTAGATAATGAAAAAGTACCTTAATAGGTAACTAATATTTTTTATTATTTCTGTAACAAAAAAACTTTACCATGTCAGTTAGTTTTTAGGAATGATGTATGAATCTTATCAAAGAATGAAAATAAGCAAGAAATAAATATTGAAATCTTTCTTTATTATAAGATAAATTAAAGTACATACAGACTCACGATATAAGGCAAGCATCATCACAAACACAAATAGTTTCTAAATCTCATGTTATTAAAAGTAAGAATGAAAGAAAAAGAACCACGAACCATATTTATATAGAAGAGTGCAGTTACAGAAAATTCTAAGCTCATGCAACGAAACTCAAACCTCATGGGAGTTTGCTGAATCCCTGAAAAATCTAATGTGGTTTTCTGTAAAAAGTCAAGGAATGCAAGACTGCAAATTGGTGAAGGTAGTTTTTATACATAATTTCTGATTTCAGGAAAAAAGTCCTGCTAATTAAAAATGATTAATTATATGTTCGCATAAAATATTTTCATGGTTATATATATTTAAACATGTAAAGATGGATTCGAGGACTAAAAAGTTGGAGATATAAAAACATGGATAATTGTGTAAATTTATTTCACCAATATAAAGGACATTATCTACTCTAAATTGTAAATTACTTTTGTTTTATTTATCGAATATACGCAATATGGATAATATGTTACATTAAAAGAAAATGATGAGGATTAATATTTTTAGATGAGAAAAGCGCTGATACTGTAGTAGCACAGAAGAAAATCGCACAAAGTTATACATCGAAGTAAGAAGCTTCTACATGTTTAATGAAATGTAAAATGACACATAATTCCTCCTTTGACCCTGCAGCAGCTCATCCAATCTTCTTTTACCATTGATACATGATGGCTTTAGCTCCCCCAGCTCCAAATCCGCCTTGGAAACCACCAAAGCCTCCTCCTCCACCTACAGGATGCAACAAAGATGTTTTAAAGTTTTGATACGATTGCAATTGGACATAGTTATGCAATGAGGCGCAAATTACAATTTTAAAGATTTCGGATTCATTGTTAAAAGTTGCTTCTAAGTACGTATATTTTGTCCCCAAAATTTTCGACTGCAATCTATAGCACAATCGAATACTTAACATGCAATAATGAATTTTGGAGAATTGCAGCAATTGAATTTTTTCTGCATTGTTTTACGAAATCAGTGATATCTCATCAGCGAAGAGATGTTTTAGAATTGGTTCCAATATTACATACATACGGACAGCTGCAGATACTATGGAATTCTATTTGTTTTCACACTGATCAAAGCGAAGTTTCGAATCATCTGCTACATTTTGGATCATAAGGTGTACCAAGAGAAGAACAAATATTTCATAAATTAAACACAAACTTAAATCTCAGTTTATTGCATCAAGAACTCAAATCTCACTTGACTGCATTCTCTTACATTTGTTTGATATATCCTAGAATAAAGTGTTTACCATTGATTTTTAAAAGGAAGCAAATTGAAGGAAAGTTCCTGCTAAGCGAATGCTGCGAAATATATGTAGAGGAACGGCAGGTAGTTGGGCTGTCGGGAAGTATGGGCTCCCTAGTGTTTCTAGGGCCTGCCGGTAGATAGCAGCCCATTATTATGCCTACAATACAGCCAAAGAATCAGTCTGTCATGTGAAGATAGCCGGTTGACATAACTGTTTTTTTGTCGTTCTTTAGGAAAAAAAATTGTGAATCTGCTTTGAAAAATTTGTGAAGTGGTTGCTTCGTATAATTTTTGGCGACCCCTTGCACTGGTACAAGTGAGAATATAATTATGAAACCAGTGTTATTATTTAGCTTACTTTATTTCGATTATGCCGTGAAAGTTTCATCTTGCTTCCTTTAACATTGCTTTAGACTTAACTATGTTTTTCTTTTCAATGTCGGTAGAGGTAGTATGGGCTATGCCAAAATCGGGTAGTATGAAGCATGTGAATAAAACATACTTCTTAACTTTACAAAAAACGCCTAAGTTTAAGAAGAATCCTGAAGGCGAGGGTCGAGGACAATGGTCTGTGGATGTCATGACGCTTGCCACTGCAAGGGAGCCGCGGTGGCCTGGCGGCAAGGCCTTGGCTTCGGGATTGGAATATACCAGGCTCGAAACCCGATTTCATTATATGGGGCCCGTTGCGCTCTAAATCACACGTAGTGGTCAAACGCCATCCGGTTGATGTGGTCCGAGAGCTTGGAGACAGAAGTGCAAACTCAGGTGTCGCCCTCGTCATTTGACGGCGGTTCAAAACTATGGAATCCGTCCCAAAATAGCCCTCGAGTTGCTTCAAAACGGGACGATAATATAATTAAACTAAATGCAATTGCAAGTGTTTTTGGAAAATGAAATGTCTTAAAGGGATGCATCCGACCATTATGGTCTGCCAAGAAATACATTACAAAGAAGAAAAATCAATTAAATAACTAATAACTAACTACGATTAAATAACTATTAGGATAATGGTGGAAATGCAAGCACATTTACTTCTATTATTTTAACTTGGCTACAGAACCAAAATATATCCATTTCTAACCTAAAAACTGTTTGTTTTATTTTAAACCTTGTGTTCTTTAGTGTGGCCCATACTAGCCGATATATTTAAATTTTTGCTAAGTGTCGCCTTAAAAATTAGTTGTGATATATAATTTGCATAGCTTATATAACTTTATTTAATTTAATCAACATGAAGAAAAACGTTCAAAGAAATGTTTTGATTAGTTATAGCTCATTCCAACAAATAATATAAATTTTATATTAAATTTTACCATTCATTCCCCAACATTCTGATACTTCACGAAGCTGAAAGCTTAGTATCCGAAAACATATTTTTAAATATATCCCTAAATGAATTATTTCAAAATAATTTGTTATAAAAATATGATTAATTATTTTTAAGAAAAAGCACCAATGAGATTTTTATTTCTGTAATCTGATGTTTTTAATTGTTTCTGTTAAAGATATTCACCCGGAAATACGGACTGGAGATGTAAATAAAAAATAATTATCTTCGCATTCCAGAAATTCAAAACTGTCACTGTGCGATCAATTGAATATTTTGTAATATTTTGGAAGTTAAAACACCGTTTGTTATTTTTGGAGAAATGACAATATAATGTTGTTGAGATACTGAGTTCTTCATTCATAGACTTCAACTCTAGCGTTCATGTATGAAAGAACGTATTTTGTATCAAGTAAACGTTTACAGTATCGAAACGAGTTATAGATGAAATATTTTTGCTCTATTAATGAAAATCATTACAGTTTTCAATTTTTATGATTTTTGCGTTGATTTCGACGATGAACAGTTGCCGAGAAGACAGTGAAAGTAGACGATTTAAATGATTCAACAGTCATTAAAAATTGTTTAATACTTTCAACATTATTACTGATTTTTCTTACAAGTTTCTAATAGTAAGAAATCGTCGCAACAAGCAACACCACATTTCTCAGTATTTTTTAATTTCAAAGAGGAAGAAAATACCCAACTTTTCGTAACCAATAACGAATATTTCTGAATTTTTCTAAAACTGAGACCGCATGATCCTACTAGATGTGAAAAAAATTCAGAAATATTATTTATTGGTTGCAAAATATTGAGAAATTTCTTCCTCTTTGATATTTTAAAAATTGAGATAGGTGATGTTGCGTGTTAAGTGACGAAATGCTCATATAGATCATATTCCTACCATATTTCCCCGACAATTTTCCGTCTATGGATGTGCAACAACAAACTTATGACCAAAATAATCAATCTACAGAGTTTTCTAAGAAATTCTAATCTTTAACTGTTTCTTCTCTTTCATTTAGGATTGTAGAAAGTAAATCTTTTCGCACAAGTTTTTCCTATCAAGTACTTACCTTGCATTCCCACAGACACTGGATTGGCAAGCATGTTGACATTAGCTGGACTTTCTTTCCCGTCGGTGCCGGGTTCATTGGTCTTGACATTGGCCTGGAAACCACCTGCGTTGGCCACGTAGTCCACTACTCTGTGCAGTCCCTTGTGGTCAGTGTACCCGTAAGAACCGCTCACGCTTTTGCCGTCTCCTGTCTCTTTGTGGAAATGGCTGCTTCCTTTCTCGTCTTTAACGTCGTAACCGAAACTGTATGGCTTGGGAGGGCCCTGGGAAAAGGTAGAAGAGATTTTTTTATAGTGTCTTTTTGGTAACTGAATACGAAAATACCTGAAGAATCATCTGAGCACGTTAAATAAAATAAAAGTTAAAAATTAATATATTTTTGAGAGTAAAATATTCGTTTGATCCTAATGGTGTTTTAACTAAGCTTTAACTTAATTTTTAGTCTTGTAATTTAGTTTAGTTTGATTAATGTCTCGTTTTAAAGTCACAGGAGACTTATTTAACAGTGGATGTGACTAGGAGGGCGAGGGGGAAACCGCCCCCCCACTTTTTCAGGAAAAAATTAAATTTTTATTTTATTTTAGCCGCTCAAAACTAGGAATTATAAAAAAAGCAACAGTAGAAAGTTAAGGCAGCAAAGCACACCGGGAAAGTTAAATAAGTGATCAGTGGTGTTTGATTTTCAAATAACCCCTGACAATCAAGAAAATTTACAACTGGATTTCTTGAAGTGCCTAAAAATAAAGAGAACAGTCGAAATTGCTATCAGTGGTTACCTGCTTACAGCCCCCGGGTTAAGACGACTCAGTACTTTTTAATGACTACGGGTGACATAGGTGGAAAGAACATCTTTGTTCAATCAGTATGATTGATCACCGCGACATCTGTTAAAGGAAAAATAGCGTTTTTGAAATTTTTTAGGCTTTAGGTGCTAGAAAAGGCCTTTTTAGGTGCATAAGTAGTCATCAATGGAATTGAGTAGATTTACGCTTGTTTTGAACACATTGTCATCAAAATAAGTTCCATAGTGAGCGTCTTCTTTCATTCTTAAATATTTTTGAAGGTTCAACAGAAGCCCTAAATTACAAGATAGATGATATTGTACTGCGTTGGCGAATGACCTACGAGAGTGACCCTCTTTCACCTCTACGAGAGTGGTGAAACCGCACATGATAGCTGGTCACAAACGCTGATACTTATGTCTTTTTTCATGGGAACAAAAATTATTCAAACTGTCCTCGAGTATTTTTTACTAGACTCTGGTCAATTCAGTATTCACCTTAGCGTGGAGAGTTTGCATCTCTCTGGTTAATGATTTCGAAGACTAAACTTATGACTTTGAGAAGCTTATTTTTTACTGTATCTTACTTTATGTAACGCAATTAATTACATTGCTTTGGATATCTGTTTAAATTAATATTATTTAGCACAAGAAATTTAACTCAATACTTTTTTAAAATTTTCCTTATATTTTATTCAATGGTTGGATTTAAGTAAATTATCACTTTTTTGTTTTAATTTAAACAAGCCATGCTTTTTTAATGAAATTATTACCTACCATTTGAGAATTCTCAAAGCACTTCGATTTACTTGCAGACTTTCGCTAATGTTACAAATAATGATTTTATGGATACTTTTAGTCAGTGGAGACGACTCGAGGGAGGCAGTCGTTCCACCCTCTTTTTTCGCGGAAAAATTAAATTTCTATTTCGTTTTAGCTGCCTAAAACAGAAATTATAAAAGAACAATCGGTTCCTGGAAAGCTAGATAGTTTTATAACTTATTTTTTAAATTTTGTTGTCTACGGGTGCTTTTAGGTGTCCATAAAATTTGTGCCCCTCCCCCCCACTTTTGTCACTCAATTGCCGCCACTTTTATTTAGGAACGTACCCTTAATTCTGAATGGTGGTCGGAGGCACGAAGGGGAAACCTGAGATAAAAATCCAATCTCCAAATTTCCATTCCTCACCAAAGTCAGGACGTTTAACCCCGATAGTAGGTTTAACTTACAAGACACCTATATATACGGCCTTATATTTTTAAAATTGAATCGGTTTAGAACCTACGATCAGTCGAATGACCCAAAAGTTGAGACTACCACCAGTGTACCGAGGTGCATGTAGATCATTCTTTCATGAAAAAGACAGACACTATATTAACACTTTTTAGTGAAAAAATTATGACATTTCATGTCTCTCATTAGTGTTCTGATGAGTATTCTGATCATTTTAACGAATTATGCGATTATCTTCGCGATGGTTCAAAAAATAAACCCAGTTTTAGAAATGCTTGAATGCAACTTACCACTTCTACTTCTCCGGGATATCCTCCATGAAATCCTCCAAAAGCACTAACGCATCCAACAAGGGTGATCACTCCACAAAAAACCTGGAACGGAAGAAGATTAGTTAGTTAGTTTGGATAGATTGACAAGTTGGTTTGAAGCTACACCAGGACTGCTTTAGAATGGACAAAGAAATTATCAAACACGGTTAGATAAAGAGAATACATTTCGATGCTTGACCTCAACTCATTTAACGTGCAAATACGGCTAAGGGTCTTGAACTTACCACCCACTGATTCGGAAGCCGAGAATATACTATGAATTAAAAACTACGATAAAAACTTATATTTGACAAAAATGTAGTAATTCGTTATTCGAAAGTGTGTTCAACGTTTTTTAAAAGACGAAAAATATTGGTGTTTCGAATTACGAAATATCAGTATCTTAATATTTGAATGAAATATATGATAAACGATTTTTTAAAAAATTAAGCTGAGCTTAGGAACTAAGGTCATTTCTTTATTTGATTTATTCTTTCAATTATTAAATGTAAATCTGATACTGACTGCAAGGAAAATCATATTTCATATTTTATTGGCTATGGTATGGCTGATAATTAAAGATATTGTAGAAAATTTGGAAAAAAAAATGTTTTTGAGAGTAAGACTCGAAATGTAATAAAAGTTGTTAGTGTTAAAAGCATCTGACAGAGTAATAATTTATTTAAAGGTAAATATAAGCAAGATGAAAAATAATTTATTGTTGGGGGATGAAAGGTTCATGAGTACAACAAATTGTTTTAAAGAATAATTTTGGCAAATTTTGAATTTTGTCTTTATTTTTAGTTAATAAACTGAATTATGGACTTCTATCGATATTAATTTGCATACTGAGCCAGAAAATCTAAAAGAATTTTGCCTAAATAAATTATTTATACTTTCTTACATGAACATAAAAACTGCTCAGGGGATATCAGGAGAAACTACTTCATTAATTAGTTTTAATTAAGTTATTAGCTTTTGACTGCAGCTGAAATCTTTTTCATTTTGATGAACATTTACCAGTGCCGTCATACCGACTGATTTCAGACAGGTATGATTATCTTTAAAAATCAATCTTATATTAAATGTTTTGGTTAAAACGCTTATATACCTGTACGAAAATAAATTAGAATGAAAACTTATTCATTTTAGATATAACGAAACATTTTATTATATGTAAACAGATTTGTTAACGAATTCTTTCTGAAACAGAATGAAAATAAGAGTGATTATATGAATGGCAGCTTTTAGTAACTATTTAACTTTAATTTACCTGTTAAAACTAATAAATAAATATATTTTTATAATAATAATAGGATAAAAAGTAAATGAATAATAAATAAAAGAACTGGATATTTATTAGTTAATATATTTTAAGTTATGCTTTGAACAAAATCTAAACATGCAGTTTTTGTATATGCAAACACATCTAAAAGGTACACAGACAGCAGTTTTGAATTTTGAAAGGTACTTACTAATTCTGCAATTATTGCATATTTATCTAAGCCATAATGGTAGTTTCTCGCTTTCACATAAACGAGAAAATCTAGGCATTTCTTTTTCACAATTTCTTTCCAGGCAAGGATTTGATTCGCTTCGCTAGATTCCTTCCGGGTTTTGAAACTGTACGATAGTTATTTTAAGACAGTCTTCATCATTTTGAACCGTAGTCATATAAAGGAGAGGATTCCTCAGTAAGCACAAACTCTCTGAACTCGCATGCCGCACAAATGGGAGGATGTATGACTCATGACAGCAGGTGTAACGTGCACGAAGTCCATATAGACCGTGGTTGTTCATCGCAATCGCGCCTGGAATTAGAGATCGTCCGATCTGGAATGAAGATTTGACCACTAACGCACCACCTTTCCGGACTAACGTATCTGGTCCACAGAAAGGATTTTTTTAAAAATATTTAATGAACAGAAACATTGCTACCTGTTTAGCAGGAAGCATGAAGGAACTACAATTACCAAATTTAGCTGAATTTAACAGTTAATTGACATCACATAAATGATGCGCAGATGATTCGATACAACTTTCATTGTGATTTTCAGAGTCACGCATCTCTAAGAAAATCATTTTATTATTTTCCATATATTGCCAGTAAGGGAAAACAAAAATAGATAATTCCACAGGTGGTCGGAAAAGCGATTACATCATCCAGTGACTTAAAACGATGTAAAGCACTTTCCTGTGCATCCTCGAAAATCTCCATTTGAAGAGGCGTCTTTGAAAATTTGTCCGCCCATAATCTAAATTTAATCTGATTTTTCTGATGTATGAAAGAATCACGGATGCTACAAGAATACTTCAATTTCACTCAATACTTTGCTGGAAAACATAAACTTTGTAATTAAGATTAGCTGCAAATTTTATAGATTATACCGTTTGGATGTGAAAATAGAGCCATTCTACCAAGAATATGCGTTAATTCTGCTGGAGTTAACTGCGATTTTTAATAGAAAAGAAAGAACAATAAGCTCATGCTTACTTTAAACATATACATTTTCAGCATAGACGAAAAAGTGAATTCTCATTGCAGAATTAAACTCATAAAGAATATATTTTTATTACTGGCAGTTCTTTCTAACATGCAAATTGAGCATATTAACTTTGCTAGTGTGATTAAGTGTTAATTGTAAACGTTTTTACGGTGTGGACTGTGAAAATACCAGCACCTCTGCCAAGCAAATACATTAATTCTAGACAAGTTAATTTCAATATCCATTAACAGATGAAAGGTACAATAAAATCATGCTTACTTTGAACATATCCATCCTCAGCAAAGACGAGAAACTGAGTTCTGGATGTAGAATAGAACTTCTGAAGGATATCTGTATGACTGAGGATTCTTTCTAGATGTAGAACTGATCTTACACTGCTGAAGTTGTCTGTTTGACTGATGGTAACAGAAGACTGAGAGTATTTATATACATCAGCCCAAATGATCGAATAGGGTCAAGAATTACATTTGAGAACTTAGTCTAAGATTCATTTTTAGTTTTATCACTTTAATTCGTGTATTGTTCCACTTTCTTTACAGTAAAAATTTCAAAAATTCTTCATTAGAGCAATGTCCGAAATTTCAGTATAGTGTGTCCAATTCACATTCTTGTGATTTGCTCGCAGTATTGCATTGCTTCACGGGTAAGCCCAAAAGAAAATAATAGATTATTGGGTAGGGGAAATATTTCATTAGTTTTCGATTTCAATCCAACAGGTGGAATCAAGGGAAGAGCAAAAAGAATAATCAAAGCTTTTGCCTGGAATTGATTGTATTTCGTTGTCTGTGGAATGTAGGTTATGAAAATTCTCTTGCTCGTGTAACGGAATTTCGGTGGAAAATACACGAAATTAAAACATAAATCTAGTAGAAATACGGTAGACTGTATTGTGAAATAAAGTCTAGCTTATATATCTAGAATAGCTATTGTTTTAAATAAATTTGTTTAAGCAAAACTCATTAAAGTTTAATAACCTTAATGCATGTTTTTAAAAGAAATTGAAGTCGATTGAGTGCATTTAAACCTAAATTATATGGGAGAAAAAATAGGAAACATTGTTTATACTGATTTTTCAACAGAGGATAAAATATGAAATATAAGATGCTAAAAATTTTAAAAATGTCATAACCATTAATTGACTTTTAAGTTACATTTCAAAAATTTTGTACAGATCTATTATGATTATGTTAATTTGAACAGGTTAAGTTGTTCACATTGAAATTATTGACAAATCAATTGCAATTGATGCAATTGCAAATTGCAATCATTGACAAATGTGCACTTATGAGCATTTTCTTTTAAATTATAACGCGATTAATTAACGTTGCAATACATTATTGGAGCATTTTGAAATCTTGAATATTTAAGAATAATTTCAATTCAGTATCAAACCAAATTCAATTGCGTACTTGGCTAGTGTAGGTTGAGAAAAACCATGGATTTCAATCATATATTCTTCATTGGAAATGTGTGCTTTGAAACCTCTTTTTATAACGTCATTAGGTAAAAACATGAAATTATACATTTTAGTTTATTAAACCTCGAAAAAGATTAATTTGATTTCATTTGAAGAAGTGAAGGAAAAAAAGGAAAGGAAAAAATATGCTGAAAGGAATGGCACCATTTTAAAATTGAATGTATCTTGCAACAAAAATAAAACGTAAAGAAAAAAATACACTGACTTCAGTATTCATTTTTCGAAAATATATTTTTGAACCTAGAAATGATAAATAAAATCAACAGGAAATAAACGCAGCTAATGAATCGAAAAACTAATTAACATTGGGGTGTCCATTGTTCTCAAAAGAGTTTAATAGATGCGCGCGCGTCACTATAATTATAGCTATTATTTTATATGTTAAGTATAGTTTGGGGAGTATATAAATTGGATAAATAAATTATAAAGTGTGAAATTAAAAGCGTCGAAATTACCTATTTGTAATTATTCATGAATCTTTGAAACAATGCCATGGATTAAAAAAAAATCAAAATTTAATTGCTTTTAATGGATTGGTATTCCTTTAAAACTGGAACAATTCTTACTTGAAATTGATAATTAATACCTAAATAATATTTCTCCGAAGCTATATCAGTATTGAACTTTTTTTCAACTGAATTTACGTGAATCACTTTTTATGGCTGTGTCTTAAAAAAATCTCATTTTAACATGCTGTGGACGGGTCACGAGTATACTCGTGTCAGTTGGAAAAAAATAAGTATGGAATCATAAATTATCTCGTGGTCTTCCGGTGACAGATTGCAGGTAAAACACGAATTATCTCGTGATCACCTAAAAAGAAATGAATTACTTTATTTGAAAATTTCAATTTTTTTTTAAAATGCAATTTATATTTACTTATCTTTCAGCTTTTTAGAAGTTAAATTTTTTCAGTTTTATTCTTTTTAATTAAAAAATAAATAGCCAATCGTTTAATCTGTAGTTGTTCAAGAAAAGACAATGATGTCATATATTTTTCCTAAATTCTGTTGAGATGAAAGTTTCATTTGCTGATGGTCGCAACGCATATCAGCCGCTGCTTTGTCAAAATCAGAATCAGCGCCTGAAAGGCACAAATGAACTCTTGAATGCTCAACCCAGTTAGAATGCAGAAGTTCACTTTTGATTTCACATTTGGAAAGGAATTATTAATTTCGACCTGGTTTCCAGTATTGTTTTTGATTGTATGAATATTTTTTTCTTTCTTTTCCCACTTTCCTCTTAATAAAAGGCTCAAGATCAGAGAGAAGAAAAAAAAGTATTTAAATGGAAGTATTTAAGTTGAACGGGTTACCATCTCCACCGCTCAGAGGGGTTTGAGTGGTCGTTAATAGAGTTTGTTTTAACATTATGTCTTTGGGCCAAAAATTCTGTGGCCATTGAGAAGAGTGTCTGTCATACAAGAGGGGCCACCTGCACTCTAAATCCTTAAGGTTGAGTCTCTTGGGTATTGAATGAATGAATGCAGGAGCAGCCGATTAAGGCAGTATTATTGTATAATAATTTGCAAAATAAATGTTTAAAAGTGTTATTTATTTTTGAAAGGAATTTAGAGTATATATGTGAGGTGAAATTTTTTTATTTAGGAACTTACTATAATTCAGAAAATTCTATTTAAGCAAATAGCAAATACATAATTTTGTTTTAGATTCCTTTAGTAATAATACGCCTGTCCAAATTTCCTTTTTTATTTGCATATATAATTTCCCTGACGTTTCAGTATATCCACTTTTTTTCAGTTTATTATCCATGTGTATAGCAGTACCTCTTATAGCGAAATTTTTAATAAAATATTACTTGAAATCTAAGCTTCTTATAAATTTCCTTCTCTGAACCAGAGTAATTAAGCATTTTCAAGCTCTAATCTTTGTCATATATGCAATTAAGCCAAGAGTTAAAGCAATTTAGCCCTGAAATCTTAAAAACATTCCGAACTTGATTAGAATTGAAACAACAGCGAGCTCTCAATTTTGCAAATTGCTCATTTTTGGCATTTGTTTGACACTGTTTGAATGGAATTCTGTGTAATACAAGTCCTTCCATATCTGTTCATGCATGTGAAACCGAAATACTAAAATTTGAAGGTTATGCAAGTCGTGTGTTTCATATATTTAAAATGTATTTGATTGAATGGCGATTTGCTATGCTTTTTCCCTCTAAGATTTACTGTTATACAATACAGCTGTTCAGCTACCTACACAAAGTCTTTTGTGTGAAAAAGTATCGCCAGAGACATGATTTCTATCTACAGGGTGCACATGAAATCCACCAACAAGCTTGGAGGGATGAGAGTACACATGAAGACGAATATAAAATGCAATGGAACATGAGGACACAAATGACATTGAAAGGGTGAAAAATGTGAAAATGCGTCTGCAAAGTGTAACGGGGAGCAAACAAAATATTAGTGCGGAAAACATTTATTGGATTATTTAATACACAGAACAAAATTTTTCCAATAGTCGTTCAAAATAGTCGTGCGAAAGTCATTGCATATAAAGCACAATGAAGTAGGAACGACTCGCTCAAAGATTCCGGGTGTTTCCAGGATCTCTGTGATTTCACTAACCCCCAGAAGAAGAAATCCTAGGGTCCATACTTTGAAGACGCATTTTCGCGATTTTCACCCACTCAGCGTCTTTTAGTTACGAAATTGCATTTGTTGGGTCGTCTTCGTGAGTACTATCAGCCTTCCAAGTTTGTCGATGGCTTTCATTCATGGCCCTGTATATATCGGGAGTGAAGAAGTTATTCTACTAACAGAATGGATATGGATTTATTCTAAATCCTACATATTTACACTTATTTAATGCTTCCGCTGTTTTTTGTTATGATTTATTGTATGTTAGCATAGTTTTATGAATAATTCAGAAATGTGTAAAGATAATATTCAATTTTAATAAAATAAAACACTGATGTGCAATTCACAACAAATCAGATTAGATGAACATTTCTCACCATTTTAGAGTATATTAGAGATATCTCTAAAAAATTCAGTGCTCATTTTTTTCCGAGTCATTAAGAATTTTTTCGAAAATTTGAGTCATTTGATTTGATTCAAAAGTAACAGATTGTTTAAAATTGCTGAAAAGCTCACCATTCGGTTCCGTATTTTCCAAATCAACTCTTCTGTTTTGATTCAGTTACTTGTTTTTATAGCATCTACTTACTTACTTACTTCTTTTTGAGCACTAACACAATGGTGTAGAGAGGGTAAGTGGAGTCCTGAAGCATAATATTTTTCACCTCCTCATTATACTCAGTTCTAAAAAGTGACAAATACGTCCTTATATTTGGCCTCTATTGTCCTCTAAGATTGATAACCCTTCTCTCCATACGCCCCTTGTATTCCAGTCACTACGCCACTGCATGCAGATGACACTTGCATTTGAGATTAAAATGGAGAACCCCCCTCTCTCCATACTCCCAATCGCGCAGCGACATTAAGTGGAACCATGGTATAATAGGATTTTTCGCCCCTCAGTGGCGTAGTAGGGCTGAAGAGGATCCGGGACATGGTAATCTTATTTCAAACTCCCTCTTAATATTTGAGTTTAAAAACTGACCTGAACACACTAATATTTTGTCTCCACGGCACCCCCTACAAATGGCGGGGGGATCAATACTCTCCTCGCTCACCTGTTGATACGTCACTGTATTAACATTAAACAATCGCACAAATGCTTCCAGCATTTTCTTAACGTCTAGATTCAAGTTCGCAAACCAACTAGGCTCGTAATCCGCAGTTTAAAAACTTCATCTCATCTACTATCCCCCCGCGAAATTGTAGAAAAAACAGAAGAGTTGTCCCATTAGTTGTAGAGAAAGTCATACATTTACATGCATTCGTGCAAATACATACATTTAATTTTTATTTGATTGGTGATTTTTATACATATGAAACATTTCTTGCGAAGTTTTTCCTGCGCAATATAAACAGACAGTAATAAGGTCTAATATCTGACATATACGTCATATGTGCATAATATATTATGTTTAAGCTAAATGCTTTACACTGTAAAAAAAATCCCGTAAAATTTACGGTTTTAAACTGGCAGCTGGGTTGGTTGTGCAAAACCGTAAAAGTTACGAAGTAAATCCGTAGGCACAACGGTTTTTTACCGTATGAAATCAAGTTTTCTCCGTAAAAATTAAGTCATCGAAGTAAGTGACGTCATCGACTGAGTTGAAATGTTTTTCTCCTTCTGTTCGAGTTGAGTTGAAATGTGCTGATGTGTATTATCAATTATGAATATTAATTAATCAAGGCTTAATTATTAATTTCAATTAGTTTAATTAATACAATTTTTAATTGAACTTACTTGGACGATTTCGTTGCAAGATGGTGACAAAACTTCTACCTCCTCTAAGCCGGGGATCGAAACCGCGTTCTTAGAAATAAAAGGCAGTCGCTCTAACCACTAGACAACCGGAGACTTCATAAAATGAAGTAAAAATAATCTATTTGAGCTTTAAAGTCACTATGGCTCTAGTGGCGCCACCTTGTGGTGTAAAAATCAACTATTGCCAGAACACGTGTTTTAAGGTTAGCTTTCATGAGTGACAACAGGTTACTGCAACATATATAAACAACAGCGGAGATGGAACCCTATTAAAAACATGAAATGAATGCTATAAAATTACATTTAAGAAAAGAGAAAGATATCATACGGAAAGCAATACTGTATGACGAAAAATAGAATTTGAACTGACGGTTTTAAACCGTTTATGGCTGGAGCGCAAAACGGTGAAAAACCGTTTTGTTAACAAAACAGCTTTAAACCGTCAACTATACGGAAAAAGTCCGGGAAAAAAACGGATATTTTTTACAGTGTAGGGGAACTTTTTTCTGATCCATTTATATCTGGCATATTTTTAATCCTTTCTGTCAGAGGTAAAGTATTTTACCACTCTGAATTAATACCAATTAATATCTACATGTCCTATTTTTTTCTGTTCGTTTCAGGCAGTGGTGTAGTCTTAAAATAAACAGTGCCGGGGCGCTCTAGAAGCAGTGCCGGAACGCTCTAACCTGTGTGACAAAAATCGCGCTGTTTTAAAGAAGTTTTCGCAATTTTTTCTTATTTATTTCTCATGAAAAATAGCAGTTCCGGTACGGTGTTCCGGCGCGTTCCACCTCCACTACACCCCTGGTTTCAGCTTGTGACTCTATACACAAAACGGTATGAATTATCACTTATGCGTGTTTGGATTTAAAATGAAGCTTTAAATTCAGTTAGGAAAAATGATTACATCCATAATTGTATCATGCCGAAATAAAAGAGTTTTTAACGGAAAATTGATGAATAATCTTCACGTCTTTATTTTATGTGTATAAATATTTCTTAAGACAACGTTATGCTTTGACAATTATGTTTAGTACTCTGTAATTCAATTAATATTCGATGTGGTGTTCAAAGTATTAACAGGTAAAAATTCGAATAATTCATTTATTTTCTAAACTTTAAAAGGCATTCCAGAATAAAGTAATCTTTGTCTTTTGATTTTTCTACAGTAAATCCAGTTTTCATCGCACTGAACGTTGCGTTGACCCAGTTTTAGAGAGTTTGAAAAGATATCTTTTTTTCCTATTATTCTCTTTCGTTTGTGAGGATTCAATGGGTGACGAAACGAAATTAGTTTACCGCAAGTAATCGTGAAATTTTTAATTTGGTATTCACTAAATAAGCTTACATTGAAAATTACTGTCATGAGGATAATTGAATCAGAGAGTGGTTTGCGACATTTAAGAGGCAGGTTTTATTTCGTAGATTTAAACTGAATTTGGAATTCTAAAGTAAATAAATTGAATCCGGAATATTGTTAACAATTTACTATCATTTAACACCCATTTATATACAGAAAATTAACCAAACAGATTACTGATTGCATCTTGTACATGCGAAAGTTGATTGAATATGCTAAGCAAAACATATAAACTTGAAGAAAAAACAAATTTTTCGTTTATCAACTTTTCTGAAATTTTGCGTACATTTTAAAAAGCAATGTGAATTAATTAAATTTTACAAAATGAACTCTTTTCTGTGGTTCTAAAAATGTACAAACACATTATTGGCTATTGAAGGACAGACTGTCCAGATTTCTATAATTTCTACAAAAATAGGTATAATAAACATTTTAGCACTTAATACTACAACGAATCAAGGAATTCTTCTTGGTGAATAATGAATTTGAAATGAAAAAAATGTCCCTGCCATTTTATGTAATGTTAACGGTTTTTGGTGCAAATTCCTAACAATAGCACGTAGTTTAATGTAATTTGAACAACGCTTTTTGTGGATGTATCGAAACCATACAGTAACGGGAAACTCGAAGCCATTGAATCAATAAATTAAACAAAATACATTCGTTATCTATCATGTAATTTCTAATTGCATGTTAATCTTCCAAATAAATATAAATACTCAAACTATTAGACTGAAAATACTTTAAAAAAGAAAAGAGTCACTTCGGTTTTAGGCCACAGTTTAATCCAACCAAAGGAAAAAAATATATAATAGTTAACCCTTAATTTACAAGCCATTCAAATTGAAAGATTTCGGAAATGTAATGAAATATATGTATAAATGTAATAAATGCAGGAAACTTCCATTTACGAGGTGCTTGATTTTCCGAATAATTCGATCGGCAAAATGCAATTATTCTCTAAAAAATGTTGGTTGAATTTGAAAACATATTTTCCAATTTTAAAATATACCCAAATGCAAACTTGCTGTTACCTATGTTATTTACATATAATGAAATTTCCTAATTAAATTAAATTAAACTAAATTTAATTAAATTTACTGTGATTAAATTTATTATACATCTATTTCGAATATGAAATGAAGATTCATTTATTTTATAATATAAATGTTTTCATCACTGAATATTTATTTTATGCTCCAACTCAAATTTATATAAAAGCACAAATTTAAAAATATACAATGCATTTTTCTATGAAATAATAAATAAACAATTTTCTCTGATTCGTTTTAACATTATAGACATTCAAAGCTAATTTTCAATATTTTGATCAAAAATGACATCTCTTCGCTTACGAGTAATTGAACAACAATTTCTCGCAAGTCCATACAGTTATGGAAAACTTGTTTCTGTTTGCTGTTATTTTAATCCATTAAACAATAAACTTCGCTGCTGATATTAATATGTTTAGGATTTTATAATTGACTAGTTTCCGATATTTAATTGAAATTGTTATCCGTATTTGTGCCCAGAACAGCTTTGTCGTTCTTTCAGGACTTTCTTCCAAGATCCTCCTTGTTTCTCCTTCAAATAGAGTTCCATCAGCTAACTCCTCTTCAAAATCAAACTTTTTAAAATACTGTGCGGCCCATCTCTCTGTTCTTGTATACATTTTTATGTTATTTTTTTTTACTGTATTAATTTGTTTTTCATCTTTTTCCTTTCATTTTCTGTTTCTTTAATGTATTTTTTACTCTTCGTATAGTTTTTCCATTGCATTTTGTTTTTATTATTTTCCAGCTATTTCATGTTTAACTGTATAATTTTGTGTTTTTCAAGGTTTTATTTTTCTGTGTTTCCAAAATATTTTTATAATGTATAGCACAATAGCAATCCTTCCTAATGCTCTTGTAATTGTTTGTAGACTTGTTGCGTTTTTAATTAGGCAGCGGTATAGAGAAATGCCAAGTTTTAAGAGAGGTCACCCTCTCGGGTGTTGTGATTTTTCTTCCACTTCATGACCACGTCATTGCTTAAATAACCATATGGTTATAGTTGCAGGGGCATGGAGTGGTGTTATGTTATGTATATTTCATAGACTGTTATCAGATTTTACGTTTCTTAACACTTATAGAACTAACATTTATTGCCTTAGAATGTAATGCGAAATTAATTATAATTTGAATGATAATTATATATTGTTGGAACAGTTTGAATTGACTCGGAAATATTTTTAGATTCATAAAGAAACGAAGAAAAACACTAAACATACCTATTTACATTTCTGTTTTTTGTTTTACATTATTTCATTACTTTGCTTAACATTTTTCTGCGTTTTGAACATTTCCTTTGCTTTAGTAGTAAGAATATTAACATTTTCACGTATTATGTTCTTCTTTTCATATTTTATATTTTTGCATTTACATTATTTGAATGAAATGTTCATTGCTCAAAAAGAGTATAGAACACATTTTCTCAATATTTAAATTCCTAAGCAATTTCAAATCAAACTATAGACTCTTCTTTATTTATTTAAAGAATCTTCTTTATATTATAGATATCTTTTTTGGAACATTTTTGAAATTTGTGATTTAATTTAGAAATTCTTTTGACTTAATAAACGTTATTTCTTATCATAAAGATAAAATCTTTCACTTTTGTTAGAAAGCTTTTATTGTTAATTCATAAGTTAGGGATTCATATCTTTCTATATTTACGAACGTATAACACTAATTTGTTTCACACGCTTACAGAGTAAATGGATTATTCATAAAAACTACCAAATAATACTAACAAGGACCATGTTTAATGTTAAGCGGCAACGGTTTTAAAATGATCCATTTTCTAAATAAATCCTTACATTAATTTCAATTGGTTTTTCTCATGATTTGACCCAGATAACAGGTTTACATAGATGATTATAAGAAAAGAATTAGAAGAATAGAAAAACGAAAATGTTTGCATTTGCCTCTTCGTGTTGTTTCAATGTATGGAAATACTGAAAGGAAACCTTCCGGAAATTCGGAGACTTCAAATTTTTTTATGACAATAGACGAATCGTACGTAATGTCTGAAACTGTTCGTCAGGTATAAATACCAAAGTGCAGTACGTGCCAAAATGTAGGGACAAGAGGGGTAAAACCAGGTAGCTAAGGTTCGAGGCAGGTTGGAGCTAAAATATTCGACAGGGAGCTTGTCAAATTTTATTAAAATATTCATTCTTTATCGGAGTACAGTATATATTTCCAGAAAAGTCACAGTTTCATTACTTTCTTTATCAATGATTTTTTTTTATAAAAAAAGTCAAACTACTAAACTAGTGTCAAAGTGTCAACTAAGTCAAACTAGTGGGGTAAAACCGGGTGTACATGTTAACGTTATGAGAAATTAGAAAAGCTCGATTTTCATTGGAAAAGTTGCAATCACTTTTATTTTATATGACAATTTAAGAATATTGGTTACAAAATTCACATGTAAAGCAATTGTCTTCTTCCTCCGCGCCACTGCAGCTTTCGTGGGCACAGCTAAGACAGTTTTTACATTGGATAAACACTTTTCTTTAATTAAATTAGAAAATTCATCATTAAAATATAAACAATCGACGTCTGATGTGTTTTTATCGTCTTAATCGGAGGAATCATCAATACTGACTGTCCTGGTCTTACGCCACTTAGAGTACCCGGTTTTACCCCGAGTACAAAGGTATGAAAACGATATAGAACCTCGCAATTATTGGAGTAAATACTTATTGTTTGACAGGGTATAATATGCTGGACCAAATATAGTTTTAATAACTATTATGATTTTGAAGTAAGGACAGCTTAAAATCAAGCGAACGTTAGAGAGTTAACGTCTTAAAACAAATAAACCTTCACAGAACCAGTGCATCTGACTGTTCCTTTTTCTTGACTAGTAGAGTGTAATTCAATAATAGTGCCAGAATAAAGGGTACCCTGTTTTACCCCATTCTCCCTTACATTATTGAAACTCGCTCTTCAACTTGTTCTTATCAGTAAAAATAAATTGCTGTTGCTTAGTTATTGTTGGAAATGGTTCTCTCAATGGAGAAAAAATATTCACTGTTCATTTTTTATTAGTGGAATTGTCAGGAATTTTCAGTGTGAAATATTTCAATAAAATATTTTATGCGTAATGTGGCTTTAATGATATCCTCAGCAAAGTAATTTTAAATTTTGGTAGACTTACAACTAATACTATTTTAGAAGCCTTAAACTCTGTCTGTCATCTGAGTTAAAATCTGAGCTTTAATGAGAAACAGCAAGTGATTAAACTTCAACTAATCTAATATCTTACTTCGTGTATTGAAACATGCTCATAAAAATAAAAGGCTCAGTTGAAGCATGTTCATAAAAAATAAGGAAATCATAACGCCATTTAGCATTAAAATTTTATGTTTACTTACAAATGTTTCATAATTTGTGCAGTATCTCAGAAGAGAACTACACCTTTTGTGTATTTTATTTATGCAGCAGAATAAATTTCTGAAAAATCCCTTAAAATTGGTTTCGTTATTATTATATTCAATTGCTTCTTTATGAAATAACTTTAAATAATAGAAACAAAGAAGAGAGAGAGAGTAAGAATTAAAATTTAAGCAATCATCTTTATCGTTGTATGTTTCTATGAAAATATTTTCTTGTCTCCTTCTCAATTCCCTTCTTATTATTCACAGAAATTCGATGAACATCTTGAAAAGCAGACATGATTATAATTTTTCTCTCCCAGCTTTCTTAATTGAATTTTTACTATTATTGATGCAAGTTTTATAGTCAATGAGAGTACAGTGAATCATATTTTTGAATGGAATGGAATTTGGAAATTGCTTGGCGCAAGATCCTCATTTAAGATATACTGCGCCGAAACATTCATTTTCTTTTAAATAACTTGTGATCGAATCATAGTTAAAATATGTAAAAATGTAAATGAAGCAAATAAAAATAAAATTCTATGATAACAGAGTAAATTTAAAACTCTAAAATCAAATTTTGGTTAATAATGGACCTAATCTTGCCCAATCAGTTGGTAAGTAAGCTCTCCATAACGAACGGTCTGCCTTCAATCGTAGAACAGCAGAGATAAAAAGTAAAATCGATGAAAAGGTATTAATTATCATTAAAAGCACCAATATCTTTCAAATATGTAAACAAGTTAACATGAGGTTTCTCCCAAAGTAAAAAATGCAAATCGAGAACAGCGGCGCAAAAGTGCCTCATCCGAAGCCACTGCAAAACAGGGCAATCAATCAAAATGTGACGGACTGTCAGTGAATCGCCACAACGATTGTGGGTCGGTGCAGGTTCTGCGAAAAGTAAGTGTCTGTGAGTAAGGAAACAATGACCTATGCGCAGTCTTGTAAGTCTAACGTCATATCTACGACTAAGGGATGAGTTCCATTGTGCAAATAAAGGTTTAACACTATGCAATTTGTTAAACGTTTCCATGTCCCGTTTTCTTTGACGGTTTTGAAGGAACCATTTTCTTAGTGATGTATATCAGCATATGGAAGAGGATGGGTGAATTCAGTAGCAGACTCGCAGCAGCATTGTTACCTTCTATTTCCAAGATTCCAACATGAGCAGGAATCCTGGAAAACAGAATATCATATCCTTCCTTCCGAAATTTGCATTTCTTCTTTGAATACTACTGAGTGAATGGATATCCCAGCTGTATTAGAGAGAACTAGCATCTTATAGAGTCGGAATAAACAATTGCCTTTTAAAACCTGTTTTCGATCAAATTTGCTAGCTGTAATGCTAATAACAGCAATACGTAACCTGAACGAAGTATACCTG
>BGPR01004319.1:100706-114789 GCA_013235015.1 Araneus ventricosus | reverse complement strand
CAATTCTAAATTTAAAATCCAAGATTGGTTTCATACTATGATTTCATATATATTAAAAATACATCAAGACGTTCAAATAAATCTACTCTGGCGGTAGATTGTAAGAAGTTTGTAAAAACATTATTCAAGTCATAAAATTGAAGTCGGAACAAGATGAAAAACGTTACCTTTCTTTTCAAATACACTTCCACTAAAAGTGGAAAAAGTAGCTTAGTAAGCAGTATGATGCTTGCAATTTCTATACACTACGCTAGAGATCAGCGGAAACGCATGCCTTATTACTCGCATGAGCACAGTCATGCTGCTTAATAAACACTTCTAAATATAGAAGACTTCACCACTATTTTGTAATGTCACTAACAAGCGGCGCAGTTTTATAATTTGTCCTTGATTTACGGACATAACACAAAACAGATTCGGTCTCCCAGCAAAAGATTCTCGCTCTACAGAATTTATACAAAGTATCCCAAATGGTCGTTTACAAACTTTAAGGTAGGTTAAGCATATACAAACAAGTCATTTCTATTATAGAATGCGAGTGGCAAAAGCGAAGGGCAACCGGTAGAGGGGGCCCTTTGCCAGTTAATTAAGTAAAAGAAAAGTATACACCAGATAAACTGTACAACACAAGCTTAAAGCTGGCCATTCACTTCACAGACAAGCTGTATATTTTGGAACGCGAGAAGGAAAAAGCGATAAAAATCTATGGAAATGAGCCAAACGGCTAACCATGGTTGGAATTCCGTCTGGACTGAAATCGGAACGAAAAATCAGAGGAACCCTGAAAGAGGCTAGCGAAAAGAACAATGCCTTGCGTAGATTGAAGCCTCGCTTCGAGGGTAGCATAAATTAAAATCTGCTGACTGGAGAAAATCGAAGAGCGATTTACAAGCAGCTGTAGAGAGGGAAAGAAGATAGCCCCTCCCCACCTTCGTTCAGAGGTAGCGTCCTTTTAAATACAAGTGAATGACGTGGCTGAATTTTTCGATTAAAATGGGCGGGGGAAAAAAAACGGGCTTAGGGCAAATGGCATGGCAATACTTCAAGTGAATGGCCGGCTTAATGGAATCAACCTTTAATGACCTTAAATCCTTTCGGGTTGGCTGGGCTTGTGTGGGTTTCCATTTTCCAATATTTATTTTTACAATAGCGCAACAACACAGTTGAATGAATAATAACATGAAAAGTGTTTATAGGTTTGGACGGCAAGTCCGACACTTATTTTATATACGCCAAAGATTTGAGGTTGACACTGTGTCGTAAACTACCATTGTATTTATCATGCTGCATACCACTTGTAATGCAGTTATTCTACGTTTCTGTGCCGTTGTAAATTTGTATTCCAATAAACTTCTGTTGTAAATTTTATCTTGTATATCCTTTTCTTTTACTTAACTCACTGACTAACAGTCCCTTGTATCGGGCGCCTTTTTGTGTTTGCTATTCCATTTTCTACTGCAAAAATGGCTTGTTTCTGTAGGCCTTACCTACTCTTAAAGTTTGTAAATGACCTTTTGTGACACTTGTATACGAGGGATGTTCAAAAAGATCTGGACCTGGTGTTAACTGTATAAAAAATCCGGTGATTATATATAATAACCGATTTACCACATTGACCGTAAAATATCTTATATTAATATATATAAAAAGTCAGAGATTGAAGCAACGCTCTCACGTGGTTTGGTTTGGCTACGTGTCAAACAGACTCAGACGATCTGTCTACGCCTATAAATAAACACGCCCCTTTGCTCTGCGTCATTAACGAACACACAAATCCGATTTCTGTTATGTCGTCAAGAACGCGGATAGGTTTTTTTTTTATTTTTATTCATACTGGATTGGAATAAATTTCAATAAAATGACTTTACCTGTCTCATTTCTTTTTGCATCGGGAAAGTTATTTATGAAATCGAAAGTTCGTGGCAATTGATTCATGGCGTTTTTTACACATAAATTTGGAGCCGTGTTAAAAGTTTTATTCCTTTTTTTTTATTATTTTCTTTCAGTATTTATTTATTTTGTATTTGGAAATACATTTTTTTTCTGTTAGTGGATTTTGCCTTATTTTTTACTCGGACGAAACGAAAGTAATTGTTAAAAGTAAGGTTATTACTAAAAGAAGGTTAGTGCCAATTGATTCATCAGTTCTGTTTTTTATGTTTTTTTTTAATTTCTTAACCACTCTGCCAATGTAAATGAGATCTTCTACTATAATTTTCGTTAATAAATCTGTGAAAATGGGATATGAGATATGTTTGGAGGGCTAAAAGCCCGTCTTGGACTGATACAAATCTTCTAGTATTTAAAATAATTGGCAAAACATAGTACCAGTCTTCCCAGTCCCAAAAACTGGACCGACTTCCACAACTTTCATTTCATGTGAAAAGTTATAACCTTTAGATACGTCCTCAATGGTCGCCTTCCCGCCCCCCCCCCTTCATTTTCGAGAGAAATCGAAAAAATACTTCTCCACTGT
Source organism: Araneus ventricosus (assembly GCA_013235015.1). Lineage (NCBI taxonomy): Eukaryota > Metazoa > Arthropoda > Arachnida > Araneae > Araneidae > Araneus > Araneus ventricosus. Next base: position 112,313 of record BGPR01004319.1, on the reverse strand, counting down.
GCATTCTCTAATGGGGAAAAAACTTGACATAGTCGCTCAGCCAAAACTACAGGGCCGATTTCGACAATTTTTATTTCATATGAAAGTTCGTGACTCCTAGATATGTCATGGGAGGTATTTTGCCACTCATCACCCTCTATTTTCGAGATATATCGCAAAATAAAACTTTGGCAAAGTTCCTCAGCCTCTACAACCGCCGATTCGCCAAGTTGGAAGCATAGCCACAGTCTATTAATAATACGGACAAGCAGCTGGTCGCCAAAGGCTGCTAGAATATCGTTAAAACACAAATAAAATAATTTTTTACAGCATGCTCCCCTTCATTTTAGTGTACTAAAATGAACAAAAAATATTTTTTATAAAATATCTGGAGGTCTAACCAAAAATCGTAAAGGTGTGCGGAGCTGACATAAATACTCTAAGTAAATTGGAATCTTAATCGAATTCATGCAATATTTTAATTTTTAATGAATGCCTTTCTTTCTTTTGTTATTCAATGTTACTTTATTTCCTTACTGAATTGTTTTGAAAGTTAAAGTTTTTTTAAAAAGAATACTAGCTTGTGTGGCCCGGCGTTGCACGGGCTACCACGAATAATAGGATATTCCCGGGCGGAGAGAAGTGAGGTCACGTGAGACCTTGGGATCCATATATTTTCATATGCCCCGCCTCTGTTTTTCTCTACAATCAATAAATATTGTCACTTACTTTCCCTAACAAACGTTACGAAGTTACACACTTAACACTTTAATACAAAAAAAGAATGAAAACGATTTTTTTCCATTGTTAATAAATCCAAACACAGAAGCTCGCTCAAAAAGAAATACCAACTTCCGTTAAATAAATAAAAAGAAATGCGACACCGGATGCGAAAATTAATAATAGGGGGGAAAAGAATCCGCAGTGAATGAATTCGCCATGCTGCCAATAGATGGCAGCACGTCAGTTCATTCATTTTGACGTTCTTAATTAATATCTTTTTAACTAATTACAATTTCGGAATTAAAATAGTCTAAATGGATTCCTTGGATTATTTTCCATCTTTTGGTACTTACGGCTAGTTTCAGGATTCAGTGGTTCGTGAGAAGATAGAAGGACATAGACACATATGTTTGTTTACCTTCGAATTTTAATAGGATAGATTGTCTAGATTTTAGTACTCTAACAAAAGAATGCATTATAAACTTTTTTATTATTATTATTTTCTAAATATTAGTCTTCAATTTCATAATTTATTTTTATAATTAGTATTATGAAATCGTGCAATCATTTTTCTCTCTTTCACAACCAGATCGTGCCTTTCGTATTGAACAAATACGAAATAAAATTAAGCTATTCATTGTTAATTAAATTCTGAAAATATTAAAACATTATCTGCGCAGCCCGGGCTATCTCAAATATATAAATGACAAGAAATAAACAAATGTAGCTAATATTTATTCGATCTGAAGTATATACGCATGAAGCAAGATGCACTGTATACATGAAATCTCAAAGTAAAACCTCACAGAAAACAACATTTTTAGTAAAAACACTACTGGAGCGATTTAATATTTCCTGTTTCTTTGTATCAATTACCAAACACACAACGCCTCGACGTTGCTTTTAAAAAAACAGCATACGACATTCCATGTGAAAATACCGGCTGAGGCAAATATACTGTCCTACCGCCACGAGAAAAACCCTGAACAGGGTTGCCTCAAGTAGACGAGTCGAAGAAAGTAGGGAAATGGGTATAAAATCAACCGCAACATTTGGCACATTAAGCGCACTTCATTAGGCGAGGAATTCGTTTTCGACCGAAGTACAAAGCAAAATGAGACTTCCATTGGTTCCATCTGCGCCAAATGAAATAAAGCCCTTTCCTTCACCCCCATAATGCAGTGGAATATCCTGTTTCCATAACGATCGCCATCGGCACGTCTGGTGTTTTTCTCGTGGCAGTAGAGCAGTATTCCTATTTTTCGAAGACTCTGTCCTTGAGATTTATTTATTCATTGCAAAACCACAACCATCCAGGCGCGTTGCTAGGACTTGCGACATTCCTAGGGGAGAAGGTCACGAGACGGCCGCTGAACTAAATAAATACTTTACGAATGCATGAAGTTTAAAATTTTTTTTAAGGGTGAAATTTTAAAGTAAGAGCTTCCAAATTTCACATACCAATAACAAATCACGGTAACTTTTAACCAAAATAATGTAAGAACGAAATCGTGTAAATAAAGCCTAAAAAAAAAAAAAAAAAAAAGATTAGAAGAAAAAACACAAACAAAATTTTTTAAATCCACAATTTTGGAGGACATTTTTCAATCTTCGGTCCAAACACGGATAATGTAGCCAGACACATGGGCAAAAAAGTTTAGTGTGATTATTTCGAGAAACCGCGTAATTACTAAATGTTTAAATCAAATTTCGAGTAATTTTCGAAAAATCGTAAAAAAATAACTTTTGGGAATCCGATTTTTTAAATTACTCGGTCGAAGAGAGCAAAGCGTGCACTTTCCCAAGGTATAAACTCGATCGAACACGATGATGAGAAGGAGATACAGGACGGTTCAAACATTCCGACCGCGAAAACGCGTCAAAACCGACTTTTTATTAAAAAATTGCGAAAAATCGTTATTTTGTAAAAAAATTACACCATGTCCTGGCGAAATGAATGGCGTATCCGACTCCGGAATTATTTTTTTTTCTAACTTTAGTTCGGAGGGAAAAATGAGTTTAAAAAAGGACAGAGAAAGATTTCTGCCACGAGCGGCCATCTTCACAGTCCTCTGCACGATAGATCGCATTACAGGGGAAGGCCAATCATTAATTTTGGCGTTTTTAATTAATATATTTATAACTAATTGTACTTTCGGAATTTAAATGGTCAAAATATATTCCTTGGGTTATTTCCCATCTTTTGGTACTTTCGGCGTTCTTCTATGTTTAGTGGTTCCTCGAGAAAATAGCCTCACATGCATACACGTCAAATTTTAATAGTGTAGATTGTATTATAATCAAGAACACACAACTGCACAGAATTTCAGAACTCAGCGCATCCGGAAATCGGTAAAAAATCGATTACAAAATTCCAACTTGACAAACAGGAAACAAGTCATGTTAAATATTGTATAGCAACAGATTCAGAAACCCTCTACGCTTTTGCGCCAGGCAGTTATTTTCATAAAAATAGGGGGAAAGTGAAGAATGGAGGGGTGATATTTACATTTTACTGAGCATGATCTAACAAAGAACTACGGAAATGAGCTCATAAGACTCATTGCCTGACACCCCTTTCGGGTGTAAAATCGTCCAAAAGTGGTAGTCTCGGAATCCGTTGCTGAACAGTAGGTGCATGCAAAAATGAGAAGATCTTGATTAAAAAGAATGTAAACAAAAGATGGGAGAGTGTGGTATACCACCTGAAAAGCGAAAGCTGAGCAGCAACAACATTATTTGAGGACTATATCCCGAGTTTAAATTTCTGATGCAATGGTTCTTGGAGCAGCAATAGGAAAGTTTTAATTTATTATTTATCTCTCTTCGTTTATGTAAGTGAAAGAATACAGTGTGATGCTTTACCTTTATAATTTTATTTTTTGTTAAATTAAGGCAAATTAATAAGTAAAAAGCTGTCACAGAACTGGAAGGATGAATTTTATCTACTGTCTCTATGCAAAAAGATAAGCCAAAATCATTTATGTTTCTTTTAAATGGATTATACCAGGAATATTTTAAATCCTACATATATGTATTTGGAATTTATCCAATTATTCTGTTGCAATTCTAAAACGTTATTGGGTTTTAAAATTGTTATTGTGTGTGTTTTAATTCTTAAATTCATTTTATTCCTCGTCATTACATAGCTTTTTATTTAGTTTAGGATATGGCTGATGAGGTGCAAAAACTGGGTATGAACAACTGACATGAAAAGATAGTTGTCTGGGCATATGGATGTTGATGGAACTCTTATAAATAAATATGAAAATAATTTCCATATTGCACGTTTATTTTAAAAAGTTACAATACCCCAAAGATTACAACACATGAGCTGCAACTGCTTAATTCAACCAGCTCATTTCAATTGTAATGCAACAATATTTTATTTTTTAGACATTTGAGGAGAAGAATTTTTTCTGCACCAATCTCTATCAGCTCTAAGGAGTGACTCTGCTGTTGAAGTGGAATGAAATCTTTTCATCAAGTTCAAGATGCTTACAGAAAAATTTAAAAATGGAAAACAAAATGGTAATGCTATTCCTCAATTACAACCAACTGAAACTTTGGTTCTGGAATCCAGTGATGTAGTCGTAAAATAAGCAGTGATTCTCTGACTTCTTTGCCATCGTTGAGTAGGGCGGAATGAGCTCAGTGGCCAGAATAGAGGGAATGATAGGAAGGGAAAGCAGATTACTTCACAATTTTTTTTATATATTTAAAATGTATAACTGTTTTATCTAGGTACTGGAATAATGAAATAATAAAATGTCATCAATGAAACATTGTGTAGGTTGAAACTATATCAGTGGCAAATCCCGGGGGGGGGGGCAGTCCCCCCAGAGATAAACTAAAATTCTTGATTTTATTTAAAATCATTACAACTGCTTGCTCTTAATTTTCATTTAAAAAAAATAATAAAATCGTGACAACATTGATTTCTGGCTTGACAGGCTCGAAAATTTTCCCACTTTTCTAATCATTCCACTTGTACTTGTAGCATTGACAGGGTGCGTAGTGAGAAATTGCTGCAAAAATTAAGCACTTTTAAGGACTTTTTAAGCACCTTAGCCAAAAAAATTAAGCACCTTTGTACATGCATGCATACGTCGACACGCGTATTTTCTAAGCATATGATGATTTCTGTTTTATAATAATGCATAGTTTTTATTAAAATTTAAAAATATATTTTTTTAATTTTAATATTTATTTCTGTATTTGCACAACGTCTTCCATTGTAGAATAAAGGATGTATTTTTGATTTTACCAAAAAATTAAAAATGATAATGCAAATTGTCATTATCAAAAATTAAATCAACTTTTATAAGATTAACAATAAAAATCTGTTACCTTTTTCAACATTTCTTAAAATTATCAAATTACCAGTTAATTTGCCCCTTCGGGATAATTATTCCAGTATTTCAATATACGGCGCTACTCACTGTTGAAGTAAGAGGGAGCATAAAAAAAGGTCATTAATAGTCCCGTCAATGAAGGGTTTGAAAAAAAAAATATTAAATCATATAGTTTTGAAAATTGGTAAACATGTTCATGATGGTCTTCTGGTGAACGTACAAAAGTCCCTGGCCCTAAGTGATTTAACGAATTAAAGAGCGTAAAATTCCCTACAAAAATATGCTTTTATTTTTCTTCTAGCTTTAATGGTTTCCGAGTTAATGGGTCTCAAAGTTTGCCACCATTTTGGATTTTATCCCCTTTTTCTCAATTTTTCGTGAATATCTCGAAAATTATTTAGTTTTCAAATCACACGTGATACAACAAATTAAAAAACGTGAAATTCCCTACAAAGTGCACTTTTATTTTTGTTCTAGTTTTAATAGTTGCCGAGATAACGGACTTCAAAGTTTGCTACAATCTTTGGATTTCATTCCCCTTTTAAAGTTTTTCTAAAATCTCTCGGAAACTATTAAAACTAAAAGAAAATTAAAAGCATGTATTTGTAGGGAAAATCACGATCATTAATTTGTTGTATAACATGTAAATGAAAATTGCATAGTTTTTGAGAAATTAAAAAAAAAGACGGAAAAAGGGGGATGAAATTGAAGATGGCGGCAAAATTTGAGATCCATTATCACTGAAACTATTATAGGTAGAATAATAATAAATGCATGTATTCGTAGGGAATATCACACTCTTTAATTTGTTAAATCAATTGTAATTTGAAAACTGAAGAGTTTTCGAGATATTCAAGAAAAACTGAAGAAGGGGGTCGAAATCCAATACGGTGGCGCGAATTCCCCCCCCCCCCCAGGGACTTTTAGTACGCTCATTAGGAGAGTCCCTGACGAACATGTGTACCAATTTTCAAAATTATATGATTTAATGTTTTTTTCATCCCCATTTTGGGCCTCCATTGACTGGACTATAAGCATTATCTTAACATGTTTTGACACCCCTGGATCTATCCCATCCAGGATTCCTTCCCTTTCGTCGGTTTTCCTTCTAGATACATACGGTAAACAAGCTTTATGACTATGCTTTCGATATCGTATTCCATGTCTGGGGAAACGAAATAAAAAAAGAAGAATGTTTTCTTTGCACTTCTCGGGAAAATTAAGCACTTTTTAAGGACCGTTTTTTTCAAAATTAAGCACTTTTAAGGTGCTTAAAAATGGTTTTCAAATTTAAGCACTTTTCATGACGCTATGCATCCTGATTGACACAGTCAAAAACATTTTTTGGCTAGTTATTCCCTTGTATTTTTTATTAAATTATTGAAAGTATTGGTAGTATTCTTTATGATTCTTAATGTCAGGTCTGTAAAGTTAAAAGTGTTTTGGTTTACATAAGCTATGAGGTTTGACATTCATCACTACGACACAAATTTTTATGACCTCAGCCTCCCCCAACCCAACCCGACCCGAATACTGGATTCGCCACTGAACTATATCCTTTGACCCTTCCCATTACCACTTGCCAGTGGCTTACTTTTATAAATTTGAAATATCAATAATTTTTTCCAAGGATAAGATGAAGATTATGCCATTTTAAGGAGGTATCTTACATTTATTGCTTGTAGAAACAAATGAGCAGTGCTAGAACAGCATTCTATTGCATACCAGATCCACTACACCGATGGTGAGCAAAACGTGGTCACGACCCCCAGAGGGGTCACAAAATTTTTTTACACAAAGTGAGGGGGTCGGAAATGAAAATAGTTTGCGCACCACTGCTGTAGCCCCTTTTTTTAAATGACATCCAAGCCAAGAAAATCTTTTCTATTTATATCTTATACTCCTATTGTTATAGTTCATTCATGCTGGATCAACATGCCTAGGCAGGTCAGAGTAATTCATTTGTGATATACACTTAATCCTCCCGCAATTTAATGAATACAGATCTTGTGATTTTATAATCTTTTTATCAATTTATTTTTGCACCTAACAATACTACTAAAAAACCAAAAGAAAACAAACTTTTAAAAAGTAATATAAAATTTTATTTCGAAATCAAATTTCAACATGATCAGTATAATCGATGACTTATATTGACTGAGAAAGCATAAATAAATTCAGAGTACTACATACATTTTGTACACAGAAAAATATGTATCATGAGGTTTAAGGATCCACCATCATACTTGTTTCCATGAGTTTCAGATACCTGTAAATAAATATGCAAATACAATAATGAAAATGCTTCAAACATTAAGTAGTTGCAGTTTATTTTAACTGGCAAGAAATGATCATACATCAAAAAAATTAAAAACTTTCAGTAATAATAAATAAAGAATAATTTTTGTTCTATTTTCTCTTTTTATTCCATTTCATGAATTAATGAACAAGATCTACTAAGAATGAGTAAGAAAGAAAATACAATGCATACATGAAAGACAAAAAAATAAATAAATAAATACACTACACATAAACATAACCACCAACTACTTTAGAAACTTTAATAGGTATTTCATAGTACTAATATGCTAATACAATATGTAATAAATAAATAAAGAATAATTTTTGTTCTATTTTCTCTTTCTATTCCATTTCATGAATTAATGAGCAAGATCCATTAAGAATGAGTAAGAAAGACAATGCATACATTAAAGACAAAAAAAAAAATTAAATACACTACACATAAACATAACCACCAACTACTTTAGAAACTTTAATAGGTATTTCGTAGCACTAATATGCTAATACAATATGTAATAAATAAAGAATAAATTTTGTTCTATTTTCTCTTTCTATTCCATTTCATGAATTAATGAGCAAGATCCATTAAGAATGAATAAGAAAGAAAATACAATTCATACATGAAAGACAAAAAAAAAAAAAAAAAAAAAATTAAATGCACTATACATAAAGCTAACCATTAACTACTTTAGAAACATTAATAGGTATTTCGTAGCACTAATTTTCATTGAGAAAAATAACAATATGAGTGAGATTCAACTTTTTTTTATCATGATAGATTGAAAACATACAATTAACCATAGAATACTTATTTATCATATTGTTATTACATCAAATAAGCTTTAAAACACATGATTGAATGACATACCCAGGATTTAAGTTTTCAATCCTGGCTCGCAAAATATTTGGTCCTAACATGTTGGAAAGTAAGGTCAAGCACTGACTGGCTGCACTGGAGGTCAATATATTTTCACATGTCTAAACAAATAAACACATATAAACAAAAGGTTAAATTTTGAAAGGTCAAAATTTGCATTCTTTTAAAGATAAAGGTTAGTTCATACCAAGCTGTAAAATATGTCTTCCAAGAACATCTCCAAAAATTGTTTGAAATGCCTTTTACCAATTCCTTTGCAGAGATTTGGTAACTGGAAGGAAGAAAAAAATTTTTTTTTAAAATTAATATACAACTTTTGAGTCAATTTCACAAAGCTTTTGCTAACTCTCACTGTTCATTTATATGAGTCAAAACATGCAATTGAATTTTTGACCACTTTCCAATTTATCTAGAGCTCTGAAATGTTGCACACATATGCAAGTCTAGTAACAATGCAATAATCAAAAAGAATTTTTCAGATTGCTACATCTTGAGTGTATCAAGTTAAATAAATTTCCTTTCGATACAGACAAAAACATATAATAAACATTTTTTAATTATTATTTCATAGAAAGTTAACACTAAGAATGACCCAGGTCTACTAGGCCATAGTGGTATTTTCTACTTATTAATTTTTTTTATTGATATTATATTTTTTAATTAATCTGTCACAAAATTCATGTGAATACAGAATAAAAACAAGCTAAATAACCCAACTTCGGAAACACAGTATCAACAAACTGATTACAAAATTTGAAAATGAAAAAGTGTTAAAAAATATATTTTAAAAACTTTTGAAAACAAAGCTCTTTTTTTTTTTTTGCACTATAAAATAATTTTTTGAGACATCACTAAAAAGCATGATGTGCATAAAGATTCAAGTATTATGCTTCATGGATATCAATTGGATACAGAATGATAACCAAACTTACTAAGGCTACTTAATAAACAAATGAGAAAATACATTAACAATATATTTCATTAAACAACATATGTTAAATTTTTATTACTGAATTTTGATAATGCTACATCAATTAGCAATTAAAAAATTATGCATCAATAATTAATTGGATGAAACCTATTAATTATACAAACAAACTATGCTTACTGACCTTTATTAATTAAGACAAAAATAGGGTAGACAACATGGAAAAAAATGACATGTAAGTCTTATTTATACCCAAAAGGTCTTTTTAAGTTCCTGAACAGCAAGAAAAGACATTAGCACTTTAAAAACAACAAAACCAACCTGTTTGCAAAGAGATTCCAGTAAGCAAACATGATGAGTGTAATGTTTAAAACTAGCAGCTTCATGAAGAAGAGGGATGATTTCACAAATATGAGAAGTAAGTTCGTTAATCTGTGACAGCTCGGCAACCAGATGCACACACCTACAAGTTTTTTTTTTTTTTAAGTGAGTGATAATTTCAGTAAACAAATACAGACTAAAAGTACACTTTGATGACTTAGAATGATAATGAAAATACATAAAAAAAATTACCCATCAGCCAATTCCCATGGTTCAGATGGTTTACGAAATTTATGATCACTGCATCCACCACCACGGCCCATTTTTGGTGCAAGAGATCCGCAAGAGTACATCTGTAATCATTTTATACATTCTATATATCTGGAAACATTCTACGAATCAATTAAAGATGCATCATTACAAATACAGAAAACCTTTCTAACCTGCTGGTTTGTATGTAGCTCCATATCATTATCTCTGAGTCTTTTAACTACACCAAATGTTGCAGGTCCTTTATCCAGAGCACTGTATTTTTCTGACTCAGATGGCTGGTCTTTAACACCTTTCAATCCTTCAAGTACTTGAGGTTTGATAGTTAAGTAAGCTTCTACACCTAAATGAGTATGGGAATATTAGTTAAGTAAGAAGGCTTAAATATGTATTTTGAACAGTAATAGGAGAAACAAACAATAAAAACCAGATGAAACAGTTGAACAAAATTTTAATATGGATTAATACTAAAAAATCTTGATTTGGATAAAATGGAAAACAGAATATTCAAACAGTACTAATGTTGCACATATGATACATAACAAGATCCTTTCATTTTTAGGCTAACTAATTAGAGAAAGAGACACAATTAAAATTAGATTAAACAGTCTGTCATTTACTATAAAATTCATAAAGCTCCAGAAACCTAAAATGATTGCTAAAGAGAATATTAAAAACAACTCAATACTCCTCCTAAAGAATTTGCACTTTATTTCAAAATTTGACGTACAGACAAATTTAACTTTTAAAATGTAAAACTGCCTGTTTTACTTTGTTACTTTCACTTATGTTAAATTAATTGCTAATTAATTTAAAATTACTAACTAGCATTGGTTTATGAAATTAAATATATAACATGAATAGTACAATTCATTTCTGTTCAAATAACTGGTGAAGCAAGATAACTATTAGCTATAAATGCCTCGCAGTACAACCTAGTGATAAATTCCAAAGTTAGAGTTCGGATATTGAAAACTATAGGAGATACAACAAAACAAAAATTATCAAGTTGTAGAACATGATCAATTTAGTAAGAAAGAGCATACTGTGCACATGGATATATATATATATATATATACAAAAATGAAATGAGATTTTTTAAAAACATAAACAAATGTAAACTTACTTAATCACGTCGTTCAGTTACGTATTGCTCTTCAAGTACTTGGTTTGATAGTTAAGTAAACTTCTACACCTAAATGAGTATGGGAATATTAGTTAAGTAAGAAGGCTTAAATATGTATTTTGAACAGTAATAGGAGAAACAAACAATAAAAACCAAGATGAAACAGTTGAACAAAATTTTTAATATGGATTAATACTAAAAATCTTGATTTGGATAAAATGGAAAACAGAATATTCAAACAGTACTAATGTTGCACATATGATACATAACAAGATCCTTTCATTTTAGGTACAACTAATTAAGAGAAAGAGACACAATTAAAATTAGATTAAACAGTCTGTCATTTACTATAAAAATTCATAAAGCTCAGAAACCTAAAATGATTGCTTCAAAGAGAATATTAAAACAACTCAATACTCCTCCTAAAAAAATTTGCACTTTATTTCAAAATTTGGCCGTACAGACAAATTTAACTTTTAAAATAATAAAACTGCCTGTTTTACTTTCGTTACTTTCTATGTTAAATTAATTGACTAATTAATTTAAAATTACTAACAGCATTGAGTCTATGAAATTAAATTAAATATGAATAGTATCAATTAGTTTCTGTTCAAATACTGGTGAAGCAAGATAACTAGTTACTAAATACCTCAGCAGTACAACCTAGTGATAAATTCCAAAGTTAGAGTTCGGATATTGAAAACTATAGGAGATAAACAACAAAACA